>VZTO01010193.1:7162-17412 GCA_013400615.1 Syrrhaptes paradoxus
TCTGCCTAAACCCCCCCTGCCCAAGCCCCCCCTGCCCAAACCCCCCTTTCCCCAGGTTTCTCTCCCCCTGGCTGGGGACCTGCCCAGTTCTCCGCCTCTGCTCAACCCCAGGAGAACGAAAGCCCTTGAGGAGCTTGTGGTTAACAGGCACTTAATTGATTCTGAATAATCCTGACAAGTTTTTGCAGTCCTGTGGTAATCACCTCTCTTTCCAATTGAATGGCTGGGGCTGGGGCTGTGCGGGTGCCAGCTGTACATTGCTGGGCTGCATTCCTTCATTTCCAGCTCACGCTTTCCTTTTTAACCCTTCGGTGCCTTGCTGCTTTGCAGAAGCTGTGAGCGGGTTCGGGTTTTTCAACCTCCTCTCCTTGCAGACAGCCTGGTCTTCGTCTTCTCTAGGTCTGTGTTTAGGGAGCCTCAAACGTGGCAGGATTTGGGTTTTGTTTGTTTTTTTTTTTTCATGGCAGAGCAAACAGATAAGCTAATTTAATTTTTGCACCGGTATTATAGACTTGGCAAATGAATGCGGGGTGTGATGTGTGCTCATGGCATGACGGGCAATAAACGACCTGAAGGGGCTGGGGAAGGAGCAGAGGGAGGATGTGGAGAGATGGGATGTGGGGGTGCAGCTCCCAGCCCCAGTGTAGTCCCAGTTCTGCCCAAAATAATGTTTTCACTTGGTGGTAACACAGCGCAAGAGCGCAGGACCGCCCTGCCGACCCCTCGCCCGTCGCAGCCTGACTGTGGTGAGGCAGTGGCCCAGGGTGCCCAGAGAAGCTGTCGATGCCCCATCCCTGGAGGGGTTCAAGGCCAGGCTGGATGAGGCTTTGGGCAACCTGGGCTAGTGGGAGGTGGCCCTGCCCATGGCAGGGTCCCTTCCAACCCAAACCCTTCTGGGATTCCACGATTCGACGATCTCTCTGTGTGTTTGGGTGGGTGGATGCTGTGTTTGCACCATCCGCCTCTTCCTCTGTCCCGGACACGTTTTCTGCCCACGTGAAGCACTTCGCTATGTAAAGGGACAATTTTTCTTCCCCCTCTCCTGCTGCCTGTGGCTGGGCGGTGGGAGGAGAAGTCTCCATCACACTGAGCTCTCCAGACCGCGATTCCCGCAGGTCCTGACCCAGGAGGGCAAAACCTGGTTCACTCTGTGCCCCTTCCCTTGGATGTGTTCTGGGCTGGGAGCTTGATTCCCCTTCAGCCTCGCCCTTCATGGGCTTCAATTAATAACATTTCTTCTGTGATGGGGCCTGCGTGGTGTCTGTGCTCTTCTGGCTGCTCCAGGACCCTCCAAACCCTCCCTGTGCACCCCAGCTGGGGCTGCATCACTCCAGAGAGGACACACACAGGGCAAACTACCCTTATCCTCCCTACCCTGCTCCATGCAAAACCTGGAAAGGGTCAGGAAGGGTCTGGGCAATTCCTCCCCCCTGCTCTCACTGTGCAGAGGGATGCTGCAGCAGAGCATCCTCCGCCTCTCCCTCCCCTTGGCAACCCCAGCCCCACGTTCAGCATCTCTGGGGCAGCTGCTCCCGATCCCCTAGTGTGGGACCCTCCTGCATCCTTCCCATGGTGCGGGACCCTCCTGCATCCTTCCCATGGTGTGGGACCCTCCTGCATCCTTCCCATGGTGTGGGACCCTCCTGCATCCTTCCTGTGGTGTGGGACCCTCCTGCATCCTTCCTGTGGTGTGGGACCCTCCTGCATCCTTCCCGTGGTGCGGGACCCTCCTGCATCCTTCCCGTGGTGTGGGACCCTCCTGCATCTTTCCCCTGGTGCGGGACCCTCCTGCATCCTTCCCGTGGTGCGGGACCCTCCTGCATCCTTCCCGTGGTGTGGGACCCTCCTGCATCTTTCCCCTGGTGCGGGACCCTCCTGCATCCTTCCCATGGTGCGGGACCCTCCTGCATCCTCCTGCTGCATCTTCCTCATCTCCGTGTCCTGCGTGTCATCGTCCCCATCGCTGTGCCCTCACGTCCTCCCCATCGCTGCCGGTGGCCGCTGTCTCCATTTTATCCGCGTCTTTCCCGGCTTCCCCTGTGCAGCCGGCTGGGAATGGTACGTTCCCCCCTCCAGCGCCGTTGCTCGGTGGATGTTGCTAGAAGGTGAAGCATCGCGCAGGCTGCGGAGGCTGCAGCGGTCACAGCCGCCCCGAGACACCCCGGGAGAGGGGGCGAAGGGACCCGGCGAGGGGGCCGGTGCTCGGTGACCCCCGTCTCCTTCCCACTGCCACTCGCAGGGTCCGTCAGCATCGTCAGCGCGGAGCCATGACCCAGGGGAAGGTAGGTGGGGGGCCAGGGCTGGGGTCCCGCTTGCGTAACAGCTGCATGTTATGGGGGGGGGGGAAGGGGCTGAAGGGGTTTAGGGAATAAAACCGTTGCTGTGGGGGTGGGAGAAGCCAGCACCCCGGTGTGGTGTGGGGCATCACGCTTTCAGTGGAGGAAGGGGATGGAGGGCTGGGGGATGGTTCTCCTGGTGCTGATGGAGCTCAGCCCCGCTGTCGGAGCCGGGGCTGTCTCCTCCACCCACCCCAGATGTTGGGGAGCTCAGGGGGAGGGGGGGGCTGGTGCTTTCCCACCCCTGCCCCCCACAGCCAGCTCTTGGCATCTGCTCTGAGCATCTCCTTCCTGGCCCAGGGAACTCTGGATTTTTGGGGGTCTCCAAGGCTCAGAGACTGTGGGGGTGGGAGGTGGGGGGTTTGTGCACCGTCTGCCAGCACGGTGCACCATCGCCATGACAACAATGCTGGAGGATGCTGGATGCAGGCAGCGTCATCCCGCTTGTATCTCCTTGGGTATCGCGGTGGGGGGAGGAGGGGGTCTTGCATCATATTGGCCACCCCCCACTCAAGGGCTGTGTGGGGGACGACAGGGTCAGGACAGTCCCCGTGAGCCGGTGGAGGAGGTGGCACAGTTATCCTGATGCAGCTGGGTCTGCTCACGGTGCACAGCCCAGCCTGGGGCCCGGATTTATTTCCGAGGACCTGTTACATCTTTTTTCATCGAGTCACAGAGTCACAGAATGGTTTGGGTTGGAAGGGACCTTAAAGATGATCCAGTTCCAGCCCCTCTGCTATGGGCAGGGACACCTCCCACCTTTAATTTGGGGCGTTCTTACAGGGGCTGCACTGTCTCTTGTGGTGGTCGGTCTGCTTCAGTTTGGAGCTTTTTCTGGTTCCATCCCTGCGATCCGCGGGGATGCTGTCCCTGACCCTGAGCTGGCACGTCGGGATGCTGTCCCTGACCCTGAGCTGGCACGTCGGGATGCTGTCCCTGACACCGAGCTGGCACATCAGGATGCTGTCCCTGACATGGAGCTGGCACGTCGGGATGCTGTTCCTGACCCTGAGCTGGCACGTCGGGATGCTGTCCCTAACACTGGGCTGACACGTCAGGATGCTGTCCCTGACCCTGAGCTGGCACGTCGGGATGCTGTCCCTAACATAGAGCTGACACGTCGGGATGCTGTCCCTAACATAGAGCTGACACGTCGGGATGCTGTCCCTAACATAGAGCTGACACGTCGGGATGCTGTCCCTAACATAGAGCTGACACGTCGGGATGCTGTCCCTAACATAGAGCTGACACGTCGGGATGCTGTCCCTAACATAGAGCTGACACGTCGGGATGCTGTCCCTAACATAGAGCTGACACGTCGGGATGCTGTCCCTAACATAGAGCTGACACGTCGGGATGCTGTCCCTGACCCTGAGCTGGCACACCCTGCAGCAGCGAGGGCAGGGTACCAGGCTCAGAACTTCTCCCGGGATGACAAGGATGTAGAAGGTGAAATGGAGAACGTTCCCAAGGAGGAGCCAGCTCTCAGGTGGCCTGAGGAGCGCTCTTTGCTGGGATTCCACCGTCTGACCCCACACCCCTTTGCTGCACCCCCAAATTGTGGGGAGCAGCAGGGCTGAGCCTCTGGGTGGGCAGAGGCGGATGAGCAGGAAGGAAACGCTGGAGGGCAAAGCAGAGAGCTTCTGGGGGCTCAGAGAAACTCCCCAAAACGTGGGTGTAAGTGGAAATGAAGGAGTTCAGGGGTTTCTGCCCTGTAACCAAAAGCTCTTTTTTTAAGGGGAAATTCAGAAAGAAGTGGGCTGGAAAGCAGAGAACCACGTGGATGTTTTCCCGTGTTACACGTGAGCCCTGGGACCCCGGCAGGGTTGTGTCTGCCCCCAGACCCGTCTCTTCCCTCGGTCCCACCAGAGGATGCTCCTGGACGGGATGTGGGGACGGGTCCGTCACTGGGTGTCCCTCAGCTCCTGGGACCCAGCAGAGGCACCTCCATCCCCCTGGCCATGCCGTGGGGTTCCCGCTGCGGGGACGTTGGTGCTGGTTTTAGGGTCTAATCTCTCTTCCCCCCTTCCTGTGCAGCTCTCCGTGAACAGCAAACCCCCCAGCTCCGAGGGGCAGGGGGAGAAGAAGGACAACGCCGCGGCTCCGCCGGCTCCCCCCAGCTATGAGGAGGCGACGGCGGGAGAAGGGATGAAGGCTGGTGCTTACCCCCCACCCCCGTCGGTCCCGCTCCACCCCAGCTGGGCTTATGTCGACCCCAGTAAGTGCCTTGCAGGGGGGGTGCAGGGGTTCCCCGTACGGGGTTGTGAAGAGGGGAACTGGGGGCATGGTGCCCAGTTTGGTCCATGGCAGAGCTCACCCGAGAGCTGTGGCTATGATCCATGTGAGCCTGTACCTACCAGTAAAAACCATTTCACCCAACCGTGCTGCCTGCTGGGCTGGGGCTGGACTCCAGGGCTCTGTCCCTGCTCTCCATCCCAGTACCGGGGTGGGAAAAATCCCCTCTCCCAGCTTGCGGCACTGGGCGATGCCCCTCCCAGGGCTGGGGACAGTCCTGGTGCGATGCTCTCAGCTCCGCAGGCAGCAACCCCCCCCCAGCTCCCGCTCAGCCCCCGCTTTCAGAGAAGCCGCTGAGCTGGTGAAATCCACGTCGCGGCATCAGTGATGCCCGGCTGCCGTGAGCCGGTGCTCGGAGCCAGCGGGGGCTGGAGCGCTGCTGGACCAGAGGATAAATTATCCCAGCATCGGTCCGTGGGGCTGACCCCTGGGCCAACAAACGGGTTTTCTTCCCCTGGTGCAGCTCCTGCCCGATGGTGGCCAGCGGACAAAGGCTCGGCTGTGCCCGGTGCAGGGGAATGGCTGCGTGGTGGCAAGCTGGGATGGATGCGGTGGCTGGCAAGCGAGTTTGCTGGGGTGGCCAGCTGCTTGGTCAGCATGGCTCGGACTGGAGAAAGCACGGGGGATGGGATTTAATGACTCCATCTCTGCTCATCCTCTTCCTCAACTGTGCTTCGCTGGCTGCCGGCTCCATCCAACGCAGATGGAGGGATGGGGATGTTCCGGGAAGGAGCCCCCAGACCCCTCCAAGCCCTGTGTCCCAGCACACCCTGACGTTTTCACAGACTTTTCCCGTTCTCGTTTGCCTTCAGGGGTCAGAACCAGAGGGGATCGGTAACCCCCCAGCTCGCCGTAACGGCCGTCTGGGTCCTTCTGCTGTCACTTGAATGAGGATGGGTGAAGCCCCAATGGGTTGGGACGCTGGGATTTTGGGTACCCCAGAGTACCCATCTAGGTGATGTGTCACCTCTTGTCCCCTCCCTGATGTGCCCGGCAGGATTTCCTCTCTGCAGCTGTGCTGTGCCGGCTCCATCCAGCACCAACGGTCGCAGCTGCAGGGATGGAGATGTTCAGGGACGGGGAAGGAGCCCACTGAACCGCTCGGAGCCACGCGTGCCTGCACGCTCCGATGCTTTCACTGATTTTTTCCATTCTGGTTTGTCTTTGGGGGTCAGAACCAGAGGGGATCGGTAACCCCCCAGCTCGCCGTAACGGCCATCTGGGTCCTTCTGTCGTCCCGCTGTCTGGGTGAAACCCAGAAGGGTTGGGATGTGGGTATTTCGGGTACCCCGGAGGACGTGTTTAGATGATGTGTCGCCTCTTGTCCCCTCCCTGAGGTGCCTGGCAGGGTTTCCTCTCTGCAGCTGCGTCTTTGCTCTGATCCCTGTTGGTGTTTTTCTCCGGTTCCGTGTCCTTCCCCCGTTCCTCGGCCAGGCTGCGGCTCCGGCAGCAGGGGCTGGGCAGGGACGTGCCGCGGGGCCGTGTCTGGTGGCTCACGCGAGACTGACGGCAGCTGGCGAACAGCAGCGCGCTCGGGGCCATTTTATTTAATAACGAGCTGGGGACACGCTGTCTTGTCCCCTCAGCCGTGGCCACGGGTGGGAGGTGACAGTGCTGGGGACATGGACCAGGCAGGAGGAAACCCCCCACCCCGTCCCCCTGGGGCGTTTCGGTGCCAGATTTGGTGTCTGGGCTCCTCGGTTGCTTTGACGCAGGAGGCACCGGAGTGACCCGGGGACAAGCACCCCAGGGGCTGCGGTGACGGGTCTCGCAGAAACGCGGGGAAGATGCACGGCGGGAGTTTCGTCTCCACCGGGGCGTAGGAGAAGGCAGCGGAGGTTTATGAGGCACGAGAAGAGCAGAAGGGATTTATTTCCTGCCAGGGGCATCTTTAGGCAACACGAGGCTTCTGCAACGCGAGCAGGCGGCCGCGGAGCAGTGAAGCAGGAGAAACCCAGAGCCTTCAGCTCGGCTTTGCTGCTGTCTGCAGGGTTGGAGACGGTCTTTCCTCCATCTGCATGAAAAAATCAGAGTATCACGGAGCTGAGAAGCTTTGGGAAGGAGGCGGGCGTCTGTCAAACCAGCAGGGACAGGGATGTGCAGCTGGGGCGGCCGCAGAAGCCTTGATTCTGTAGGAAAGACATCTGGGGAGACGTCCGTGACGCCGAAGGGGATATTTGCCAGAGAAGCAAACAGCCCAGGAGAATGGGAAAGAGACAACTGAGCCTTCAGCATTTATTCTCTTTTTTCCTGACCATGAGGTTCAGGAGATGCAGAAGGCTGGCTCTCGTTTGTGCAGCGAATCCGAGAGGGGAGAAGCTGCTGCTCTGGGTTTCTGCTCGCAGCCCCCTGCCCTGCCACCTTCCCTCCAGTGCCATCGCCTCTCCGCTAGGCAGAGGTTTTCCAGAGGTTTTCCAGAGGTTTTCCAGAGGTTTTTCTGCTGTTTTCCTCCCTTCAGGCTGCAGAGCACACCGATGCTTTGTGGTCCAGCTTTACGCAGAGCCCCAGGTGACACGGAGCCGTATTGTGGGGGGATTTTTGGGGAAGGTGTTCTCGGCCACAGTGCTGGGGTTGTTTCCCAATCCCAGGAGAGTTTGGGTGGGAAGGGACCTTAAAGCCCCCCCAGTGCCACCCCCTGCCATGGGCAGGGCCACCTCCCACCAGCCCAGGTTGCCCAAAGCCTCCCCCAGCCTGGCCTTGAACCCCTCCAGGGATGGGGCATCCACAGCTTCTCTGGGCACCCTGGGCCACTGCCTCACCCCCCTCAGCATCCCAAAAATCTTCCGAATTTCTCACCCAAACCTCCCCTCTGCCAGCTTCACCCCGTTCCCCTGGTCCTGTCCCTGCCCCCCCTGACCCAGAGCCCCCCCAGCTCTCCTGTCTTGCCGCTAACCCATCCTCTGACTTCCCGCACGGAAATCAGGTTCAGGGATGGACCGTTCGGAAGAGCCGGCTGTGACGAGCCGCTCTCGGGGGCGAGGACATGCCGTGGACACGAGGCGTGATGCAGACACGGTCTGAGCTCAGGCGGTTACGCAGCAGCCGGGGAATCCTGCAGCAGAGCTCCCGGACCGGGAGCTGAGTCACGGCTGCTCAGGGGATGCTCAGTGGAGCTGAGCCGGCAGCAGAGGAGCCCCATGAGCCCTCTGAATGCCACCAAAGACACCGTGTCACCAAAGACAGGAACAAACCCCGTCTCCTTGTCATGCTGGGGTCTGCAGAAGCGGTTTCCCCACTCCGTTCCCCGAGATGGTCCCAGTAAGGCGCAGGAGTGGGGAGGGAGCAGGGTGCACACCCGTTTTGCGGTGCAACGAGAAAATCTCTGAAATTTGGGTTTCCTGGGCTGTGGGGTCAGATCATTGCAGCAGCGGGGGGGGGACCTGGGAGGTGGGGGCTGATCTGTCCAGCTTCTGCCGCAGGCACGAGCCCCAGCTATGGCAGCGGCGGGTACCCAGGGGACACAGAGATGCTCACGACCTTCAGCTGGGACGACCGGAACGTGCGCAGGGTGTTCATCAGGAAGGTGAGGGACGAGTCTCTCTGGGCTCAGCCCGTCCCCATGGAGGCAGGAGCCTTGCTCTGAGCCCTCGGATGGACGCAGCAGCGGCGGCTCCGCTGCCACCCCCCCGGGCTGTCCCCCCACGGGTCGCCCACGGGCTGCCTCTCGTTGCAGGTTTACGCCATCCTGATGGTCCAGCTCCTGGTCACCGTGGTCATCGTGGCTTTCTTCACCTTCTGGTAGGTCTCACGCAGTGGTAACTCTTGCTCTGATCTGGGAACGACCTGCTCTGGAATCACCTGTTCCTGGGGGTGTTTTTATGCTGAGACCTGAATTTTTTTCCCCCGTGTGCTCAAATAGAAAAAACGAAACCGAGGGAACCCTGAGAGGTCCTCTGCTGTCCCTCCTGCACGTCCTCTGGACGGTGCATCGTCCCTTCTGGGCTGGAGCATCAGCTGCGGGGTTTTCCTCTGGGACCCTCCGAGGCCATCGGATCCCAGCGCTGGGGACCGGGTCACCCCCCCTGCAGATGCCCCGCACCGGGCTCGGGTGACCGAGCGCCATGGGCATGTGCAGCTCAGGTTCCTCCAGAATAAATAATAAATCACCGTCAGCTCCTGAACCACTCCCGGGAGCCGGCGAGCCGCGAGCCCGGCTCGTGGCTGATGGCAGCAGGGCCACAGGTTGAATTTCTTTCCAGCTGATCAGTCTGACGGGGAGATTCAGCCGTGGGTTGTTGTTTGTTGCCACGTACCCCACGCTGCGTCACCCCGTGTGCGTTCCCAGGGTTAATTCATTTTGGGAAATTTTTGGGGTTTTTTTCATGCTTTCTGCTCAGCATCCCTTTCCTCTCTTGCAGCGAGCCGGTCAAGGGCTACATCCAGACCCACGCTGCCTGGTACTGGGCTTCCTAGTGAGTATCTCCATCCTCTCCTCTGTTCCCTCAGCTCTGGATGTGGCCGTGCTGGCGTGGAGACAATTCCCGAACACTTTTGTGTCTCTGCATGGGGAGAATCGCACCCACATGTGTGCAGGGGGAACGGGGGAAATTCAGGGGTAACTCTGGGGGCAGAAGGTAGAAAATCTCACCTGAAAGAGTCTGAGACACGGGATGCGCTGGGCAGCTGCAAATCCTTCCAAAATCCTTCCACAAACCGGGGTCAAAGCCGACACATGAGTTCTGCTAGCAGAGCAAACCAGGGGACACTGGGGAGCGTCCCGGGAACAGGGCAGACACCCCGATATGAGACCGGGGGAGTGTCCCCAAAACAGGGCAGACACCCCGACGTGAGACCGGGGGACCCCGGAGGCTCAGGTTTGGGTTTGCCCCGTGGAAAGCACCGAGATCGCTGGGGTTCATATCACAAGCTTTCGGCACACTGCAGGCGGAGGCGATGTCAAGGGGGGGATGCGCTGGGAGGGATGAGAATGCTTGTGGGGCTGCCACGCCGGCGTCCAGGTGCCCGGGATTCGGGATGCCGCTCGTTAGCCCAGCCGGGTCCCGGAGGTGGGCTCGGAGGCAGCGCCGGCCGCGTCCCCCGCGTTGGTGGTTTGCCGTCGTGCTGTTTGCTGGGTGCCGCGTGTGTCAGTGCCGCTCGTTAGGCAGGCAGAGCGCGATGCCATTGCCTGGGAACGAGGCCCCGTGAACTTGGCTTTAATTAGTTCACACCCAAATCACGAACCGTGTCCGGGCCCGGAGATGAGACACCGGCTTATATAACGTAGAAAAAACAAAAGACCCAAAATAGCAGCAACGGAGGGGAATTGGCAGCAGCATCTTTGACCTCAGAGGAAAGCAGCGTGCTCCGTCCTGGCCGGTCGGCTGCTTGGAGAAGATGCGCTGGCTCGTAGGGAGACAAGAGCAGCAGGCGAGGGAGGGGATTGTCCCCCTCTGCTCCGCTCTGGGGACCCCCCCCTGCAGGGCTGCCCCCAGCTCTGGGGTCCCCAGCACAGGACAGACCCGGAGCTGCTGGAGCGGGGCCAGAGGAGCCCCGGAGATGGGCCGAGGCTGGAGCAGCTCCTGTGCGAGGACAGGCTGAGAGAGTTGGGGGTGTGCAGCCTGGAGAAGAGAAGCTCCGGGGAGACCTTCCAGCACCTCCCAGTGCTGAAAGGGGGCTACA
>VZTO01010193.1:24058-34674 GCA_013400615.1 Syrrhaptes paradoxus
GAGGCAGCCGGAGGGCTGCCGGGTGCGGGGTGACAGTCACGGGAGGACCAGGATGGCAGCTGGGGTATGTGTTGGGGTGCAGATGGGGCTGGGAGATGCTGATGTTGGGGTCAAGCTGGGTTTTGGGGGACCAGGGTGTGGGGTGATGGTCACGGGAGGACCAGGATGGTCAGAGGGACGTGTTGGGGTACAGATGGGGTCAGGAGGTGCTGATGTATAGGGCCAGCTGGGTTGTTGGAGGGTCAGGTTGTGGGGTACCTGGCGGCGCTGGCACACGCGTGTGACAGGGTTTTGGGCACACGATGAGGACGGAGCACTCACCCATGGCACTGATGGGGGTACGGGGGATTTGGGGTCTGTGGGACCTGCTGGGCTGCAGGACCCGAGGGACAGACGAAGCGATGGCACACACGTGTGATGGATTTGGGATTTCGGGCACACGATGGGGACGGAGCGCTTGCCCACGGCACTGACGGGAGTACGGGGGGTTTGGGGTCTCTGGGACGCACAGGTGGGTGCTGGGCTGTAGGACCCAAGAGGCTGTAGGGCTTGCTGCTGGGGGGTCCCTTTGTGTCCCCTCCCTGTCCCCTTGCCCCGCGCCCTGCCCTCGTGACGTGACGTTCTCTCCCTCCGCAGTTTGACTTCACCTCCTGCCAGGGTGTCCTCTTCGTGATGCTGATGGTGCTCTTCTTCGGGGGCATCATCCTGGCTGTCATCCTGCCCTACCAATACGTGAGTACAGACCCGGCCCCCCGCCCCCTCGGGGACCCCCAGCCTGGGGAAGGCTGAGAGCTGATCCCAGAGCGGGCGAGCCCCAGGACTCGGCTGGGGTGGGGGGTCCCAGCTGCTCCCCGAAAACGTGCAGGAACCCCAAGGCGAGAGCAGGCGGCTGCTTGGTGCAGGGTTGGATGTCGGGTGGTGGGACTGGCCTGGGATCGGGGAATTTCATCGTGTTCCTGGAGCTGTGTGGTGACCCCACAGCCTGCTCGTGCCTCAGTTTCCCCTCCAGTAAAACCCAGGGTAGGGAGCGCGTGAAGGGCTGACCTGCCCCACGGAAAACAGAGTTATTGCCCCAAATTCTGGGCAGGGCTTGGGCTCCAGCCCCATGTCTGGCCAGAGATGACCCACACCGACACCAGGCACCGTCCCGCAGAGTTAAATCACAACGCTCAAATTTCTCACCAGTCAGCACCCCTGGAGGGCATTCAGACCCCGGGGATGAGTCCTGATGGCGAGTGACCCCCTTGTCACCCCCCAGCTGCTGCCAGCCCCTCGCGTGGGTCCAGCCCCACCAGCTGCCCCGGTCACTGCCGGCGTTGGACAAAGTCTCAGAGCGGCTCATGGCCATGGCCAACGGAGGGTTTGGCGTGGCCACACGCAGAGCCTGGTCCCCAGCCCAGGGTGTTCATCGGGGGAGTGGGGAAGGTGACATCAGTTGAGAGGCTGATGGAAGGGGGAAGGTGTGGGACCGTGCGGCCGTCATCAGTCACCCCGAGTGCCTGGGACAGTCACGGCAGCCTGTACGTGACCTCCAAACCCTCCACGTCCCACCGGCTGCTCCGGGGACATGAGCTGTGCCTGAAGGGCCAGACCCGCAGGAGATGTTCCCATGGGCACCGGAGCTGGTCTGAGGATGGAAAAACACCAGCCGCCGTTTGCAAACCCAGTGCTGCGGTTGCCTTGGCTGGAGACCCGCCGCTCGCCCCTGCGGACGTGAGGGTGAAGCAGCGCGGTGCCGAGCCGTGGCCATGGAACCGCGGGAGACGAGCACTCGTTATCTCAGAGCTTGTCGAGATAAGCGCGGCCGGAGATAAACTCCAGGGCTGGAGATAGACGAGCTCAGAGCTCATTACTGGCCATTGGGGGGGAAGGTGGGGGTCTCTGGGCTGGGTCAGCCGTCCCTACCGGCTCCTTCTCCGGGAATTCTCCTGGAACACCAGCAGCCTCTCCATCAGCACCGTGACGAGGGAGGGGATTGTCCCCCTCTGCTCCGCTCTGGGGACCCCCCCCTGCAGGGCTGCCCCCAGCTCTGGGGTCCCCAGCACAGGACAGACCCGGAGCTGCTGGAGCGGGGCCAGAGGAGCCCCGGAGATGGGCCGAGGCTGGAGCAGCTCCCGTGCGAGGACAGGCTGAGAGAGTTGGGGGTGTGCAGCCTGGAGAAGAGAAGCTCCGGGGAGACCTTCCAGCACCTCCCAGTGCTGAAAGGGGGCTACAGGAGAGCTGGGGGGGCTCTGGGTCAGGGGGGGCAGGGACAGGACCAGGGGAACGGGGTGAAGCTGGAAGAGGGGAGGTTTGGGTGAGAAATTTGGAAGATTTTTGGGATGCTGAGGGGGGTGAGGCAGTGGCCCAGGGTGCCCAGAGAAGCTGTGGATGCCCCATCCCTGGAGGGGTTCAAGGCCAGGCTGGGGGAGGCTTTGGGCAACCTGGGCTGGTGGGAGGTGGCCCTGCCCATGGCAGGGGGTGGCACTGGGTGGTCTCTAAGGTCCCTTCCCACCCAAACCATCCTGATTCCACACGCTGCGGTGCTGCAGCAAGCTGGGGCTGAGGTTTGGTTTCAATTCCCGTGAATTTCCCGCTGTGACTCCAGCAGACGAAGGCATTTAATTTACGCTTGTTAATTAAATCTGGGCCTGGCCCTGGGGAGCATTTGGGGTTTATTCCCACGGGATCATCCCCATCTGGGCGAACGAACCCCCGGGATGGCAGCAGCACGCGTGTCCCCGGGGTCGGTGCCAAGCTGTGTCAGCAGCGGCCACGTCGGCTGCTCGGGAACACGAGTGCCCGACCCGGGAGCGGACGAGCCAAGTTAACACAAAGGTCCTGGTGAGAGGGGAAACTAAGGCACGGTGACCCCTTCTTGGCTCTAAAAAGCTCAACAACAGAAAGAGCACCAGAGGTGGAAGTGAGTCCATCCCGGGCTGTCAGAGCCCTTCCCCTCGCTCCCGTCCTCGGGATACCGAGTCCTCTCCCGTGTCCCATCCCAACGAACCAGCTTTCTCCGGGCGCTGACCGACGCGTTGGTTTCCTTTAGGTCCCCTGNGGGCGCTGACCGATGGGTTTGTTTCCTTTAGGTTCCCTGGCTCCACGCGATCTACGCTCTGCTCGGCGCCGTCATCTTCACCATGGTAAGTGGTGCCGGCCGCGGGGTCCGGGAGTGTGCTGGGGGAAAATTAAGCAAAAAAGCAAAAAGTAAATGTTGTGAATGTAAAAAAGTAAATGTTGTTAGCCGTGAAAGGTGCTCGGGGAAGGGAGAGGAGCGAGTCGCGGGGTTGCAGAGAGCTCCTCATCCTCCAGCTCCTCATGAGCAGCAATTAGCGCCGTGACCTCAGCCTTGTCCCGAGCGGTGCCGGCGTACGTGCCGGCGTCGGTGCAGAGCTCGGTGCGATTGGCAAACCCGCGCCGCGTGCGCAATCCGGGCGGGAGCAGCGGGAAGCGTCGTAGGGACGGGGCAGAGACTCTGGAGGGGGAGAAACCGAGGCTGAGCTTTGACACGGCCACGGGAGCTGGACCACAGGGTCCGGAGGAGCCTGGGGATGGGATGGGATGGGATGGGATGGGACGGGGAGAAAAGTCATGTCAGGGCTGGATGAAGGGCAGAGAGCCAGGGACCAGGCGTGAGCTGGGGATGGAGGGCTGTGGGGAAGGGTCACCGCGGGCAGGAAGAGCCCCGGAGCCGGGCAGCTCCCCCGAGGAAAGGCGGAAAGTCTCCATCCATCCCCTCGGCTGCTCGTCGGCCGTGACTCCTGCCTCTTCCCGGAGCAAGTCCCGGCAGCACCGCGCTCGCCGTGCGGGCGTGGGAGGTGTCTGGGAAGACGCTTGGCGTTCCCTCGAGGTGGGGGTCAGGAGGAGGCTGCCCGGGGGCTCAGGGAGGTGCCACTGGGCACGGTGTGAATAAGAGCGCTTGAGCAATCCCGTTTATTAGCTGTAATAAAGTCCTTTCAAGTGAGCTCGGATATTTTTTCCGTGATTCACCATTAAAGGCTGCTCTGTAAAATGCAAGTCGTCTGAACAGCTTTTAATTACCCACCAACCCCAGGCAGAGCCCCGGCCGGTGGAGGCGATGGCGGAGATGCCTCCAGCCCCCCGAAGCTCCCAGGGGGGGTCCATCGTGGGCTGGGGTAACCAAGGGAGCGAAGCGTGATGGGAGCTCGTTGGGCTCGAAGCCGCACACCCCAGCGCAGGTTTTCCTGCGGCTGGACCCCGTGTTTGTCCCCGCGGGGGCCGTGTCCCTGCAGGTGGCTGAGCGGCGGGTCCCCACCGCGATGGTGGGATCTGCCCCACGCTCTGGTGCGTTGGGACATCGGGAGGTGCCGGATCCCCTCTGCAGCCCGCGGCGCTGCCCGGGAGAGGGGTTTTCCTGCTCTTTGTTGTTCTGCTGGTGCAACCCCGTGATGCCTGGCCGGGGTTTCTGAGCTGGGGGAGGTCTGGGAATAACAAGGGACTGGATGAGGATGAAGAGGGAGAACCGTTCCGGAGCTGCTCCTGGGATGGGTTTGGGATGGACGGAGCAGGAGGGAAGCAGCCTGGAGCAATAGCTGGGCTCAGGGCTTGATGTCGAGAGTGAAACGGAGGAAGGGGAACGTTGCAGCCTGGTCAGTGCGTTGCTCTGAGCAATTGCCCACGAAAATCAGCGGCATTTGTGTTCTGGGCACAGCGACTGGGAGAGCTCCGACCTCCCCGTGACTGCTGTTGGGTTTCTCCTCTTTTCCCGCAGTTCCTGGCGTTCGACACCCAGATGCTGATGGGGAACCGTCGGTACTCGCTGAGCCCGGAGGAATACATCTTCGGCGCCCTCAACATCTACCTGGACATCATCTACATCTTCTCCTTCTTCCTCCAGTTCTTTGGCTCCAGCCAGGAGTGAGCGCAGCCGGGCGGTGTCTTCTCCTCGCTGGCAAGATGCAAGTGTTTAAAAAAATATATATATATTAAAAGAAGAGGAAAAAGGGGGTTAAAAGAAAAACCAACCTAAACCAACCCACCCTGTCTGGCCCTCTAGCCGGCTCCGCTCCATCGGCTGAGCAAAGCCCCGGGTTCCTCACGCAGCTTGTACATACGCTGTGACCCCGAAGCAAAGCTGGGCTTCAGTGTCGTGTCTCTCCTGCTCCCTCCGCTCCTGCTGAGATCCGACCAGACCAGAGACCGGGAGGTGTGAGACCAAGATCCTCATTTCCCCGGAGGCTGTCGGAGCTGCCTGTCCGAGCCCTGCACATCGCGGGATGCTGAAAGGGAAAAGAGCGTCAAGGGGAGAAGAGTCCCGGATTTCGCTGGGATCCTGGTGGGAAAACCAGCTGAACAAAGGGGAAAGGCGAGGGGAACGCTTCCGTCCCCGTGTTTCTTTCCTGAATTTGCCTGGAGCCTCGTGGCCCCTGCAGAGATCTGATCCCCGCGGCACTTTCGGAAGCACGAGCTCAGGATCGCGTACGGATGTCCCGGCGATCGCGCCTCTTGGCCCGTGGGAACCTGCTGTTCGGGACGTTGTGTCTCCGCAAGGACATCCCGAATTAACCCGGCCGTGGGGCTGAGCCGGCGCGTTCTCCCCTTCCCGAGGGAGACAGCGGGACCACGGGCGGTGGGCTCCCTCCTACCCAGGGGGGACACATGCATCAGCCCTTCCCCGGAGGGCTGCGATCCCATGGAAGGATGTTGGCAGAGTGGAAAGATGCTGAGTGTTGGACCCCATGCAAAGACCCGGCACCTCCTGACCCCGCCACCCGTCGTGAGGATCTGGAGCCATCACGACATCTCGGTGGCTCCAGATCCACGGTCCCACGCGGTGACAACCCAGAGACCGAGGGCAGGCGAACGCCGACATCGCCTCGTCCTCCCGCTCCGGCCGTTTCCCATCCCGCTCTCCCCAACGGGGATGTCGGCGCGGGCGCTGGATGCCGCTGAGGGCTCGGGTAACTTTCCACCCTCCCCTTGTGCGCATTCCCCCGGCCGGGGCTCAGCGGCTGGTTTCTGACCGTAAAGCTCCGACTGGAGATAAGGAACCTTTTGCTCTCGTTTGAAACGATCCTGCTGATAGAACCCGTATCTCCCATCTCCTGGGGAATGCCAGCACAAGTGCGTCACGGAGCTGCCTCCAGCGATCCCTTCGCCAAAAATTCTCCATACGGCGCATTCCTCCTCGGCTGTGCCCCGGCTTTTACCCCTCGCGCGCTGTATCCTCCGGCCAGGCGCTGGCGATGCTCCGGGCGGGTGGAAGACGGGTCCTGGGCAGAGAGAAAAAAAGCTTCAGCCCCTCTGTGGCTGCACCGACCTTGTCCGTGATCACACGGGGGCACAACCACTGCCTCCCACCCCACCCTCCTTCCCAAAAACCCCGAAACAACAACAACACAAACCAACGCCAAAAATCTTTTTACAAGGTGATGACAGCACCAGGTTCATGACCTGCAGGTTCCTCCGGTGCATCGCAGGGAAGAAAAAGGGCCTCGAGTTGCTGAGCAGGCAGAACGGGAAGAGGGAACGGCACGGGAAGCACCCAAAAAGTTTATGAAATTGGAGCATAAAGGGGTAATTTTCTGGCTCGGACCCAGGCAGGTGCCTCTGGACCGGCAGCCGGGCTGTGCAGCCGTTCCCTGCTCCCAGCAGAAGCCCTGGGAGGTATTTCTGCTTCCGAGGAGGGAGGACGGAGTTCCGCGATGAGTTCTGGCTCTGAAACAGCCCCGAAACCCCGACTCTGGAGGACGATCCACGGCAGAGCTCTGCACCCCAAATTCCTGCCCCGTGACTCCTCCACGGCAACCCTGCGTCCCCGCGTCTGCTTTCTGCTCTTTTTCCTTCTGGTGTGGAGCATCTTTGCTTTCCGCTCCTGCGTGGGAAACGCTCGCACAGCCCCTGCCTCAGCTCCCGGCCCCTCCCCGGGGTCCCCCTTGCACGTCTCCCGGTCCCTGGTGGGTGCTGACCCCGGGGGTCCACTGTCCCCCCCCAACCCAGACCTGCCCAAAGCACTGGGAATGGATCAGCGAGAAACGTGGACGTGCCCGGGGAGGTGGGAGACCTCCTGAGGTGGAATAACGTGGGATTAGGGGTGGGATGGAGCCGTCGGGATGTTCCTCCAGATCCCGACCATCTGCTGCAGAGGGCAGGGCTGGGTGTCCCTTATCCGAGACCCGCATCCTCCAGATCCCAGGTGTCCCTTATCCAAGACCCGCATCCTCCAGATCCTGGGTGTCCCTTATCTGAGACCCGCATCCTCCAGATCCCGGGTGTCCCTTATCCGAGATCCGCATCCTCTGGATCCTGGGTGTCCCTTATCCGAGACCCACATCCCTCCGACCCCGGCGCTGTACCCCCCGCTCCTCCTGTCCAGCCGTTCCGATGAGTTCGTGTAAATAGGATTTTGTATTTTCTCTGGACATTGCTAATAAATTGTTGCAAATTCGTCATTGTGGTGAGGTCTTGGTGCCAAGGGTTCTGCAGCCGGTGCTCCATCCCCTTGAAACAGAAAACATGGATGGGACAGTGGCACGCTGTGACATTTTAATGGGGACGGGGCTGTGCCTCCTCTAGTGACACCGAGCAAGCGGTGGAAGCGAGGCACCTGCTCCCAGGGCATCAAATTGGGGAACGGTTTGGGTGGGAAGGGATCCCAAAGCCCACCCAGTGCCACCCCCTGCCATGGGCAGGGCCACCTCCCACCAGCCCAGGTTGCCCAAAGCCTCCCCCAGCCTGGCCTTGAACCCCTCCAGGGATGGGGCATCCACAGCTTCTCTGGGCACCCTGGGCCACTGCCTCACCCCCCGCACAGGGAAACATTTCTTCCCCAGATCTCATCTCCATCTCCCCTCTTCCAGCTTCAAATCACATCTCCTGTAGCTCTGGGGCCAACCTGGCACATGGAGCTTTCTCTAGAGTCAATGGGAAAAAGAAATGGGAAAAAGAAAAAGAAATGGGAAAAAGTAAAAGAAATGGGAAAAAGAAATGGGAAAAAAGAAAAAGAAATGGGAAAAAGAAATGGGAAAAAGAAAAAGAAATGGGAAAAAGGAAAAGAAATAGGAAAAAGAAATGGGAAAAAGAATAAGAAATGGGAAAAAGAAATGGGAAAAATGAAAAGAAATGGGGAAAAGAAATGCCTCTGGAGAGTGATTCACCTGCCCTGAATTAACGCTGGCACTCCTAGATGAAATCTCATCTCTCCCTCCACCAGCCGATCCCTGATGTCGGAGGAGAACAAATCCCACCGGCAGCGTCTCGTTGCGCCGGGTCTCTGCTGTGCCCAAAGGCCGGTGGGAGGTTGGTTTCCTAAGAGGTGCTGGGACGGGATTTCCTGCCCTCGGTTGTATTTTCTGCAGCAAGAACATTTTTTTGCCCCGTGTTTCCCTGGGTGATGCTCCGCTGTGGGACAATAACCGGAGTGGCCGCGAGCATTCGTCCAGGGCATCATTAGCTGCTCCTGTAATTACCGCAAACGGGATGAAAGGCGGATGATTCAGTCAAATTTCAACACTTGGCTCTTGAGGAACGAGGGAAAAATCCACTCGGCTCAACCCAAGTGGGACCCGGCGGTGGGAGGATGCGGGGACGTGGGGCGCAGGAGGGGACGAGGATGCTCACGGGGCGCGAGGGACGCTGGAAGGGGCTGCGCTGTCTCCCGTGACCCCAACAAACAGGATTTTCGGGACCCCAAACGCAGCCAGGGAGAGCCAGCGGGACCCAGAACCCCTGGATTCCACAGCCCGGAGAAGGGGGAATCGTTATTTCCTCCTTTTCCTTTTCTTTCTGCTTCCTTCCCGTCCGTGCCGGAGGTGTTGCGAGGAAGGATGGATCCTCGGTGTCAGTGCTGCACAGGCTGTGCTGCGGTGGGGGATCCTTGCCCATCCCAGCCGATTCCAACGGATCCCTGACCATCCCAGCCCATCCCAACTGATCCCTGCGCATCCCAGCCGCCCCCAACGCATCCCTGCCCATCCCCGCTGATCCCCGCCCATCCCAGTTGATCCCTGCCCCTCCCAGCTGATCCCTGCCCATCCCCGCTGATCCCCGCCCATCCCAGTTGATCCCTGCCCCTCCCAGCTGATCCCTGCCCATCCCCGCTGATCCCCGCCCATCCCAGTTGATCCCTGCCCCTCCCAGCTGATCCCTGCCCATCCCCGCTGATCCCCGCCCATCCCAGTTGATCCCTGCCCCTCCCAGCTGATCCCTGCCCATCCCCGCTGATCCCCGCCCATCCCAGTTGATCCCTGCCCCTCCCAGCTGATCCCTGCCCATCCCCGCTGATCCCCGCCCATCCCAGTTGATCCCTGCCCCTCCCAGCTGATCCCTGCCCATCCCCGCTGATCCCCGCCCATCCCAGTTGATCCCTGCCCCTCCCAGCTGATCCCTGCCCATCCCCGCTGATCCCCGCCCATCCCAGTTGATCCCTGCCCCTCCCAGCTGATCCCTGCCCATCCCCGCTGATCCCCGCCCATCCCAGTTGATCCCTGCCCCTCCCAGCTGATCCCTGCCCATCCCCGCTGATCCCCGCCCATCCCAGTTGATCCCTGCCCCTCCCAGCTGATCCCTGCCCATCCCCGCTGATCCCCGCCCATCCCAGTTGATCCCTGCCCCTCCCAGCTGATCCCTGCCCATCCCCGCTGATCCCCGCCCATCCCAGTTGATCCCTGCCCCTCCCAGCTGATCCCTGCCCATCCCCGCTGATCCCCGCCCATCCCAGTTGATCCCTGCCCCTCCCAGCTGATCCCTGCCCATCCCCGCTGATCCCCGCCCATCCCAGTTGATCCCTGCCCCTCCCAGCTGATCCCTGCCCATCCCCGCTGATCCCCGCCCATCCCAGTTGATCCCTGCCCCTCCCAGCTGATCCCTGCCCATCCCCGCTGATCCCCGCCCATCCCAGTTGATCCCTGCCCCTCCCAGCTGATCCCTGCCCATCCCCGCTGATCCCCGCCCATCCCAGTTGATCCCTGCCCCTCCCAGCTGATCCCTGCCCATCCCCGCTGATCCCCGCCCATCCCAGTTGATCCCTGCCCCTCCCAGCTGATCCCTGCCCATCCCCGCTGATCCCCGCCCATCCCAGTTGATCCCTGCCCCTCCCAGCTGATCCCTGCCCATCCCCGCTGATCCCCGCCCATCCCAGTTGATCCCTGCCCCTCCCAGCTGATCCCTGCCCATCCCCGCTGATCCCCGCCCATCCCAGTTGATCCCTGCCCATCCCAGCTGATCCCAGTTGATTCCTGCTGATCCCTGCCCATCCCAGCAGATCCCAGCCGATCCCAGCCCCCCTCCACCCCAGCCAATCCCAGTTGATCCCAGCCGATCCCAGTTGACCCCCACTCTCTTCCCCCCCCTCCCAGCAGGAATCGCCGGAAGGGCCCGATCCGGGCGGAGCCGCTCTCCCGCATTTCTGGGCTCCGGGCGCCCCCTGGTCCCCAGGACACGACAGAACCGGGACCGGGGTCCCCGCGTCCCTGCGACCCTCCAGCGTCCCCCCGTCCCCCAGCTCCTGCCCCGCTCCACACCCCCCCAAACCCCCCCCCTGCTGGGAAACCCCCTGCGCGGGGGGGCAGCGGCACCTCGGGATGGAATTAAAATAATCAGAGAATATAAAATACAACAATTATAAATGAGAAATAATATAAATAATATAAAATAATAAACAATATAATAAATAA
>VZTO01010195.1:0-62389 GCA_013400615.1 Syrrhaptes paradoxus
GGCGCTTGGGCTCCCGCACACCCGCACAGCACCGAGCATCAGGCGGGGAGCTGAGCATCAGCGCACACTCCCCACGCCAGCCCTTAACTCCTGCCGCACCGCACTGCTGCTCGCCTGCCAGCCCGCAAGAGCGGGGAGATGCCGCTCCCTCGCCCACCCCAGCCCCCCCGCCGCATCCTGCTCTGCAGCCACTTGTTGCGTCTCCCACCCGGCTTGTTCCCCCGTGCCTGGGCAGCGGGGAGCTGAGAAGGGCTGGGAGCCTGCCTGCAGCCAGGGCAAGGACAAACAGTGTCCTGCCACCATGCATTTGCCCCACAGGATGCTGTAGGCTGGTGGGGAGCTCCAGAGGATCCCCCTGCCCTGTCCCTGCTGTCCCCGCGCCCTGAGACAGAGTTCATTGCAGTAGGAAACCCGAGGGCTTTCCACCCCACCGAGCACAACAGGGCAGTGTCTGACACCAGCAATAAATTTCCTTGTCTGGAGACACCCAGAAACGACTGTTTACCTACTCAAAGAGCGACCGAGGGCACCAAGACCTCAGTGACCATCCAGAGCACCCTCATGCCCAAGCCAAGACAGGCTGGACCTTGCTTGGGTGCCTTCCTCCAAAGGCATGTGCCTCTTCTACCAAAAAAATCAGGGGGAACCTGTCCCTTCTGGGGGCTAGAGGAGGAGCAGAAGGACCAGTGAAAGGGTTTTTGCTGTTTTAGGACCCGAACCTCATCCAGAAACCCAAACACAGCTCTTAAAACCGGTAAAGAGATTTTACAAGGGTTCTCCAGGGATCCCAAGCCCAACTATCAGCACACCAGGTTGTTTGTACAAGACAGTGGGACACAGTGACCCCAAGTACGCTGCTAGCCACGGGCTAGCACTGCAGCGATGTGTGCTGGCTGCCGGCACCTCCTATGGCTGCAGGCACCCGAGGGATGCTCGCTGCAGCTCCGATAAATAGGACAGCCTCGGAGCTGAGAAAAGCAGGGCTGAGTTTTCCATCAGCAAGCTCTTCAGCTGCCGAAAAGTTGGCTTAACCCTGAACATGCAGGTTGGCTGCTTCGGGGGGAAGGATGGGGAGGAAGGACACCCCCTTATTCCAGATCTGCTCCCCCCCACACGGCACAGAGGAACCGTGGCTGCTGGCAGGGAGGGAGCAGCAGCAGAAAGGAGTCAGCTGCAGCTCCCCCCCAGCCCAAAAAGCCCAACCCCGAGTGCTGCCAAGCCTCATCCAGCAGCAGGATGAGCTCCGGGTGCGGGGATGCTGTAGGGACCAGACGCTCTGCTGGGTAAAATCCTGTTTACCCCTTAGGATAGGATGCTGTAGACGTAGAATGTGCGTAGCAGAAAGCCTGCCGGAGCTGGTGCAATTCAGGAAAGGGGAGATTTAAAGGGGAAAAAAGCCTGTCTGTGTCGGAAAGAGCCTCTGAGGAGGCTGGAGAGACACGGATGCAGGAACAGATGTAAAGGCAGGGCGTAAACAGAGAGATGCATGGCTAACCTGGCTGCTACAGGCAGCTGGGCACAGGTAAGCGTATATGGGGCATCAGGGAGAGGAAAGGCTAGACCACCCCATCACAAACACCTCCCAGTCCCTTTGCTGGGGGTAACGCCACCCCCCGAGGGGACACGCTGCCATCAGATGAAGGGAGCAGGCTGGGACTGGGGGGGGGAGTGTAAAGGGAAAAAAAAAAAAAACGCACAAAAACCAAGAGGCCACAAGCCCTGGATGCAAAAACAGGGGGTGGGGGCAGGGGGGCAGAGTGGCGCTGGTGCTGCTAAAAAAGGTANTCAATCTCGGCTTTTATTAGCGGTGCGGCTTGGCCTCCATCTCCCTCGGAGATTTCTCCCTCATTGCTCTAATCAGGAGCTTGCAAATGTCAAGAGTACAGACCTGGAAGTAATTAGTGAGGGACCGGAGCCCGGGGGCCGTGGAGTGGTTCTGCGGCAGCGCCTACAGCCGCCTTGGAGTTCATCCTTCAGCCTCAGTGCAGCTCCTGGGTTCCTTTCCCCTTCTCACTGAGATGCTCTCTGTGCAGCAGGGAGCCGGTCCAGCTGCCTGGGGATGAGCTGCAGCAAAGGATGGGGATGCTCCACCAACACCAGGACCCTACACCCTTGGCCAGCATGGGCACCCTTCGGGACACTGCCTCTTCCAAAAGAGCTCCAGAGAGTATTTCTAACTCCTTTAAAGCAAGACACAGACATTCCCAGCCTAGGGCATCCCCACAAGCACACTGCCCGGGTAGAACGCTGGGAAGCACAGGGGACAGCAGCTTTTCCAGGGTGGTCACACCAAACCACCCCACCCTTGCCAAAGGGGAAAACGCAGACCTCAGCAGGCAGAGAAAACTGCAGATCTTAAGGCGAAGATCATAGGAAATAGTTTCCTTTCCTTTTATTAAGGATGAAATTAGGCATCGCTAAGCTATTCAGCCTTTCCTGCAGCTGAAAGGGTTAATGCTGCACCCACGGAGGACCTGGGCATCGGTGCTCGCAGGGGTTTTCCCCCCAGCACTGGTCCCAAAGTCCCTCTGGAAACCCCAGACAAGGTTTTTCCAAGCCGGCAGCTCCCCTCCAGCCCCCGGCTCGCAGACAGCTGCTCGGCGCTTTCCAGAAACGGGGCTTTTCCAAGGCATGGCTCACCCAGGGCATGCGAAATTCCTAAACCTGAGTATCTTGGCCGCACTATCTGGCCGAGACGCACATACCACCTCCGTGATGAACACAGAGCTGCGGCTCGTTGGTACCCTGCTTCGCACAGATGGCGTCTGGGCTCGGGGCTATAAGATTTTTAACTAATATGTTTCTGCGCTATTATCCCCTCCTCCCTTTTCTCCCACCTCCTTTCTCTCCCTCCTTCTCTCCATCTGTCCCTACCCCCTCTCTTCTCCACCTTTTTCTCTTGCGCACTTGCAGCTGCTAATTTTTACCCGGCAGATTTGGCAATCCATCCCCACACCTCTTCCCCCGCACCCCGCCGCCCTGCTTCTTGCTTTTCCCCCGAATATTCTTGTTCCTTCACCCAAAAGCACAGAGAGCACCGTGCACGGGCAAGAGGAGCACGCACACCCCGTGCAAAGGGAGAATCACATCCCCACAGGCCCGGGATAAAGCTGAGCATCCCCCAAGGCATGGGGTGGGACAGCAAAGCATCACCCCCTCCCCGGGATGGAAACCTCAGGAAAGCCTTTCCCAGCTGGATCGACCGCTGCCCAGTCGACGGCACACACGCAGCTCTCCCCTTCTATCACCCTCTGCCAGAATTTATTTATCCCACTTCATTTTTTCCAGTTGTTTTATCTTGTTTTATCTTCACACTAAATCAGGCTCTCTCTGCAAACCGAACTTTTATTTTCCGTGCTGTTACATTTAATGCATTTTATCGCATGAATTTAGCCCAGAAAAAAAAAAAAAACAACAACCCGCTAAGGTAATTGTAAAAAATAAAAACTGCAGCCAATTCTTCAAATTGATCGTGGTGCTGGGGCTTCTCTGGGCAGAAAATGTAAAGCCAAGACTCATGCTACTTGCTAACACCCAACGCTGGACTGGCTTAGGGGTCAGTGCCCAGTAGCCCCTCCAACACCACCCTCATGCCCTAAAACACCATCACAACAATGCCCGAAAAGCTCGAAACCCAAGAATTTCAGTTTCCAGCAGTACTCACAGCAATCCAAGATTTTTAATTTTTTTTCTCCTAAGGAAAGCAGAATGTGAAGATTTGCTTTGTGATGCCAAGATTCTTTTTTTGGTTGCCATTCCTGTTGGTATTTAGTGCATTTGGGCAAGTTTCCAACTCCCGTGCGGTCTTTGCCTTAAAACCCAACTCTCGAGGGAAGGGGTGGGTGATTACAGACGTGCCACATTTGGCTTCATTAGCAAAACATTTCCATATCAAAACACGCCAAAGTTCAGCCTGTTCCACGGAGGACATTATCTCGCAAAAAAAATTAATCGATAAATTGCCATCCGACTGCCAAGCAGCACAACAAAAACCCCACCGCATCGCAGAGTCCCTGCCAGCATCCGTCACAGAGACGCTTCCAGGAACCCGTTCCCAAATTTCCTGCATCCTTGGGAAGCAGAGGGGAAAAAAACAGATGGGGGTCAAAAGGATGGAATTGGAGCAAGTTAGGAAAAGCACTAAAGAGGAAGAATGAGGGGTGGGGGAGTACTTTCAGCTGGAGCTTCCTGGGGCTGGATGGAGCCCTGGGCGTCTGCGGGTACCCTGCTGCAGGGGTGAGGATGCAGCATGTGGCTGGGGGGTCCAGAGGGAACTGGGGGGTTTCCATAGCGGGGTTGCTCCAGGGAACCTGAATGTGTTCCAGGGGCTGGGGACAGCCACCAGGCATGGGGACAGGGCGGTAGGGCACCTGCTGCTGGGGATAGAGCCCCTGTGCCCTGCCAGACAAGGGTGGGTTTGAGGATGCTAAGTGCCCCTTTCTTGCTCTGAGCCCTCTGAGCTGCAGGGGACAGGGGATGGGGACAGGGGAAAGGGACCGGGAATGGGGACGGGGATGGGGACAGGGGGGAAAAAAAAGGGATGGGGATGAGGGCAGGGGAAGGGGGCAGGGGATGGGGACAGGAGATGGGGACAGGGGAAGGGGACAGAGAATGGGGACAGGGGATAGGGACAGAGGATGGGGACAGGGGAAGAGCTTCTCCATCCACCCGTGCCCCGCAGTCCTATTTAGAGGTAAGGGAAGAAAGTAGGTTGCGAGCAGCAGAGGCTGTAAACAGGGCAGCAGCACTGCGCACTCCCACGAGCTCTCAGCTGCTCCATGGCCCCGTTTCCCCCCCACTGCCACCTTGACAGGTCCCCCTGTAGCCCNGATGGGGACAGCGGATGGGGGCCGGGGATAGGGACAGAGGATGGGGACAGGGGAAGAGCTTCTCCATCCACCCGTGCCCCGCAGTCCTATTTAGAGGTAAGGGAAGAAAGTAGGTTGCGAGCAGCAGAGGCTGTAAACAGGGCAGCAGCACTGCGCACTCCCACGAGCTCTCAGCTGCTCCATGGCCCCGTTTCCCCCCCACTGCCACCTTGACAGGTCCCCCTGTAGCCCCAAAGTGAACACAGGGGATGGGAGGCGATGAGCAGGTGCTGATGGGAGTCCCCCAGGGTCTATGGGGTGNCAACAGGTCCCCCTGTAGCCCCAGAGAGAACACAGGGAATGGGAGGTGATGTCAGGGTGCTGCGGTTGAAGAGCAGGTGCTGATGAGAGTCCCCCAGGGTCTATGGGGTGCCCCGAAATACCTCCACAGCTTTTCTGCAGAGGAAGGGACCGTTTTGCCCAACTGCACACACCCACCACACCCAAGGAAGCAGGAGCACGGGTCCACTGCACACACTTGCCTTTGCAAAATCATCTGCCAGCCCAGAGAAAGCCCTGGGACATACATCCACTTGGGTCCCCATCGTGCATGAGCATCTTGGGTTCACCCCAAACCCTACGAATGAGCCTCACTTGGTGCCGGGAGATGGAGGTCTGAGTCTGGCACAAGCCACAGCAAATGTTCAAGTGCCACAAGCTGAACGTGAACCACCAAGAGGGAAGAGGGGAGCAACCCGGAGGTGGCCATGCACAGGATGGTGGTGTCCAACCGGGGGCACTGGCCACCCCACGGGATTTACTCTTGCGTCTACCACGGTCTTGCCCTGACCTCCCAGAGCCCCTCGGCTCCCCCTGCCCGCCCAGCGGAGCAGGAACATTTCTTCCCCCTCCTGGGAGCATTACAAGGCTCATTTCACAGACGCTGGCAAAGTGTTCTGCGAGCTCTTAACGGAATGAATAAAAGAACAAATAAATAGATAGCACACAGCCCTGTTTATCCTATTTCTAAATACGAAGCCATCTCATAGCCTCTGGGCTTATTTACAAAATACCGAGACGCAGGAACGATCAGAGCACAGTTGTGCCACCTACGCGAGATGCTGGAAGAGGGAAACGCTTTTGGCTGTCCTGGGAGGTTCCAAAACAGGGTCCCCGACACACATTCAGATGGTGAAAGAAAGGAAAATCCTATCTAACCATCCGCCTCTGGTCTGGGTGACACTCGAGCCACCCATCACAAAGCCAGCTGGGCTGGCACAACCTACTCCCACGCCAGGAGGCAGGAGGACCAGGCATCCCCCAGCAAACCCAACATCTCAACACTTATTCTCAGCCTGTCTGAACTACCTGGGCTTTGCAGGCTGCAAGTCCCAGGAGAAATAAAAATTCTCAGCATTTTCCATCTTTCCCCTCTCTGGCCAGTGCAGCTGATGTTTTCTCACCTTTGAAATTCTCACTTCGAAGGGCTGAAGCGAGGGAAAAAACATCAGATGAGGGAAGGATCTGGGTTCCTGCAGGCTTTGGGAAACTTCCCTGGGAGTTCGGTTGGAGCTGTGGGAATGATTTGAGCTGTGGGTAAGTGCCACTGCAGGTCCCCCGCTGTCTGCACCAGCCTATCTCCTCCGTGCTGATTTATTCCCAGTGGTATTGGGCACAACAAGATAAATATGCAAGCTGCAAAGCCGGGGAGTGGATGCGAACATCTCCATCTTCCCAGGTCACCTTTAATTCATCTTTCGGAGTCAGCCTGGTCTGAGCCATCCGCTTCTGACTCCAACCCAATTCTCTTCAAAGCCCGGGTCGGGCTGGATTCGGGGATTAAAAGCCAGGTTTGCAGCATGCAAAACTAAGCAGGCTTTATGAGCAAGAGAAACCTTGGGCGGAGGGCTTGACTGCAGTTTCAAAGGCTGAGCAAGGTTTCTGTACAAAGCCCCGAGTCAGTTCTGCTGGCTGTCAGCAATCCCCGCTATCTCCAGGTTGCTGACAACCCGACAATCTCCGATACCGCAGCAAGGAAACAACCTGCAAGCTGTTATCCTTTTTTTTGCAGAGAGAATAACGAGCCAAGAGAAGACAAAGGAACCTAAATACCTTTGGAAAAATAAGAGATCTGCTCAAGGCCGTGCTGGAAGGGTCCCTCCAACGTGCATGGACACATGGCCTTGGAGACAGCCTTAAGGTTGCCACCAGGAGCCGGCTCCTTCACACCAAATAGCCCCAAGGCTGCTTCTGCTGCATTCAGAGCACAGCCCCTCTCAGCCCACCGACTCCAACAAGGACACATGGCTGCAAAACCACAACCGTCCCCAAAACAGCAGGGACCAGCTCCAAAACGGGCTCTATGTGGAGGGTGCCAGCCACCCTACCCAGGGCTCCCCATCCCTGGGTAAAGCATCCGATAGCCACGGCAAGCCACAGAGCTCCATCCTTTGCTGGACCAGCCCCATCTCCTCACCTTCTGACTCAAGCCAGCATTTCTCATGTTAAACCAGCTGTTGTAACACAAAGCAAAACTCTCAAGGAAAAAATACAAGCCTTGCAGACGGGCAGCATTTTCTCCCTTGCTGCTTTATTTTTATTTATTTGTGTTGGTTGTTTTTTTATTTTCCCTTCCCATCTCCTTCACCCTTTAAAGCCACCCCTGCCATTGCAGCTGGCTCTGCAAGCCTCCATCCTGATAAGCAGCCGCTTGCTCACTTCTCCCGGACCTCTATTCATCGTTGTTTCTCTGTCGCTACAAATTGGCACTTCTAAAGAGATTTCCAGGCCAAGTATTAACCCCCTCCGGAGTCCAGCCACATAAACACACACGTTATTTGTCACGACGAGAGGAAAAGCAGTCAAGCTGTAGGGAAATTTAAGTGACTTGTCTGAAACAGCACCGGGGAGCGAAGGCGGAGGAGCCGAGACAGACATCCCTGACTGCCACAGCATCCTCTTCCTTCCAGCCCTGTCTGCAGCCCGAAACCCCCAAATCCTCCATGAAATCAGCAAACGCAGAGCTGGAAACGGGATCCAGGAGTCCTGACACCACGGGGCCATATTTAAGCACAAAACAAGGTTTCCTCTCGTTGCAAATTCCACTCCAAACTCCTTTTACAAAAAGGTTTATAGAGGTTTTTATTTATTGTCAGCTCCCGGATGATAAAATGAGGCCACTACAAGCCCTATTTATTTCCCCACGCTCGCAGGAATCGGAGGGGCCGAGATGAGAAACAAATGAAGGGCTCCGGCGCTGACCCTGGGCTCATGCTGGTCTGCAGAGCGCTGGGTGATTATTTTATAATAGCTGATAGCATCTGTGATTTAATGCAGCTGTTAGAAATTAGCAAGGACTCCATCGAAAGCGTCCCAGTCACTCACGATAACAGGCTAATAAATCATTCCCCCGGTGCTCCGTGGCATTTATGGTTCTATTTTAGAGATGCAAAAGCACAGATCCGGCTGCTCTCCTGGATTTATTTTTATTTATACTCTTAATAATGCAATTAAATAAATAAATTTAGGATGTTGTGACTCTGTTGCCAAAAACAGCACCGACGAGAACTCCCCCTGCATGACTTCCCTTCGTTATTTTCTCCCCACCAGCCAATTAAAGGGAAAACAAATGGCTCCAAAGCTCCTCCGAGATATTGTTTCCAACGCACGGGGTGAAAACCTCACACTGCTGAAGTCCAGGGGAGGCAGACCGGGAGAGGGAGGGGGAAAGGGGAAAGCTGGGGTGGCTTTCCCTCTCCTCTCCATCCAAATTTCCTCCCGTCTCACCACCATCTCAACATCTCCGTGCTACATTTCATGGAGGCACATCCGAACACACCCACAGTTGCTTCAATCAGCCGCCAAATCCAGCTGCAGTAATTTCTTAGGGGGCAATGGGGCATCCCTACAGTCCCGAAAAAAGGAGCAGAAAAGNCAGTGAAGTCCAGGGGAAGCAGAACGGGAGAGGGAGGAGGAGAGGGGAAAGCTGGGGTGGCTTTTCCTCTCCTCTCCATCCAAATTTCCTCCCATCTCACCATAATCTCAACATCTCCGTGCAACATTTCATGGAGGCACATTCGAACACACCCACAGTTGCTTCCATCAGCCGCCAAACCCAGCTTCAGTAATTTCTTACGGGGCAATGGGGCACCCCTACGGTCCCGAAAAAAGGAGCAGAAAAGCAGCAACTCCCACCGTACCTACTCATTGCGGCTTAAAAACCTCTCCTGAATCAGGATGCCTGATGCTGGAGGCTCTCCTGATGGTCTCCAGCCTGGCACATCTTCCTCCACTGAACCCCCCCACGATGGAGCACCTCTGCAAGTGCTGCTTCTTTTTTTTCTTTTTTGACTTTCCTTAAAAAGAGCCTTACCCTGACCTGGGTCTCTCTCACACGGCCAGTTTGCGTTCTCACAGGGAGCCCGACAACCCCACAGACATCCTCAGATGCCTTTCGAGGTCAGCATCACCTCCGGGGGGTTTCCATCACTTGGTGACGTGACCCACCCTGAGCTGGGGGGGACAAGCACCCCGGTGTCTCGCCTCAACATTACCAACCTCCTTGCTCTCCTGCACTGCAACTCAAAAAAATTTATTTAAGGAAAAAAAAAAAAGACCCTTGCTTCTCCTTCATCTAGGAATATTTCCAGTTAATAAGGAGCAGGAAGCAATTTATTTCTCAGGCACACACTAAACTCTGCTGCTAGCGAGTTCAGAGTAAGGCAACACCCAATAAAGTCTGTACAGACTTCACTGGAGCTGAATCAGATCTCTGCCAGGTCCATTTAAAATGCTCTAAGCATTTTCATCATATCCTTACTTTTAAGTAGAGTTACAGTCAGAAAAATTACTCTGCATACACGACCCCAGAGGCTTCATATTTCTTCTTCTGCGGTGACAGTTCCCGACCAGATCTGCTTAATTTACAAGTTGGGAGATAGGGTTGCTTTCCCCCAACCTCCCTTAAAACTGCCAGCCCTGCAGATTCCTCTGGAATGGAAATACTCGCCTCCCCTCGCCGGCTCTGCCACCTCGGCGCGGGATATACGGCCCTGGGCACGGCTCCCGAGGCACGGGCGGGTGGGAGAGGGGAACCCAGCTGGCTCCCGGTCCCGCAGCTGCGACACCTCGCCGCCCACATGCGACACAGAAACCGGGAGGATCAGACGGAAATCACATGTAAAAGCACCACCATGTCTTTTTTTAATTACAAAAAATGAATTTTTTTTTTTGGGCAATTATCTTTTAATAGAATGGAATCTATCATTAAAGCAATGGGTTCAACTGCTCTGATCTCTTCCCATTATTTAAATCAAGACGGATGGAGAAGGCTCCGGGGATCGGCACCACCCACCAGCCCGGCACTGGGAACACAATCAGGTCAGACCAGAGAGAGCTGTTACCGGGGAATTCACAGCTCCTCACCGGGTGCCAACACACCGAGCTTCTCCCGGTACCCTGAGCAGGGCGATGCTGGGCGTCCCGAGAGGAACAGCCTGGGACCTCTGAGCACCTTTTCCTTGCTCCCCAGGAAGTTTTTTAGCTGCATGGATGGCGAAGGAGCCACAAGTCCGAGACCCCATCTGGGATCTTTCTTGCTGCCATCCTCTGTCGACCCTTAAAGCCCCGGTAATTCCATGGCTACAGCCAGCCCGAATCCTGCACCCAAGATCCAAGGCGAAAAGTCCCTCTGTCCTTTGCAGAAGCCACTTTGTCCCAATTATTCCCCTCCTTACCCCAAATCCTCCTCTTAGCGTGCAACAAACTGCAAAAGCCTTGATCTCAAAAGAAAGCAGAGGGCTTCGGTAAGCACTTTGAGCAAGATTTTAATAATAAAGATTCTAATTAAATTTTAACATGTTTAAATACATTTGTCATGTATTTTCATTAATAACACTCTGTGCTGTCTTTAATTTTACAATCTCCTCACCCTCTGCAAATAACCTCCCCCCAGAACTCCAGCATCCCCGGCTGCCGCGGTCGGCAGCCTTCTGCTGCCATCGACACGATGGGGAATGGGAAATGCAACCGGGGGGACAACCTGGAGATGGGTCTCCATGGCCCCAGGAACCCGCGTTACACCCAGCCTCTGGCACGCGGGGATGCAGGAGTATTTTTCCAGCTTAGGACAACCACAGCCAAAGCAGGTGAAGAAGCAGGAGGACAACAGTCCTTGGAAAACATCCTCTTTTCAAGACCGTTGGCACACTACAGACAAGCCACTCAACTTCCCAATGCCTTAAAGACCTGCTGAACTTCGGCTCTTCTTGCTAATGGGGAAGACAAAAGAGGGAAACCAGAAATGACCCTGAATCCCTTCTGATTTCTGTGATGCCATTTTTAGAGAGGGCAAAACCCCCGTCTCTGAAGACTAATTCACTGCCTGGAGCAGCGACTGATATTCAGTAGCTGGGCAGAGCTCTTCTGCAGTTTTGTATTTATTTTATTAATATTATTATTATTATTATTTTTAACCGTGGAATCATTTTATTAATATTAATAAACCCGCAGAAAGTGCTAATTTCCTCCATCATTCTCCTAATTACCTCTATTGAATTGTGAGGATCATCTGCATGAATAATGACTCCCGATGCGTTAGCTTCACTGTTCTGCCTCCCTTCAGCAAAGAAATCGGCAAAAGCTGGATCCTGCACCCGCCGAGGGGGATCTTCTGAACCACCACCAGATGCCTCCTACGTTGGCAGCAGTAACTAACGGGCTCTCCCCCAGCCTCAAAAGCCTGGCAGGGGTCACCCGGTTCATTCTGCATGAACCCAAGGGATGGGACAGGTCTGCTGAGGGGAAGGTGACTGCTCTCAAAGCCTCTCTCTGCTCCTCTGGAGCTCCAACACCCTCAAAAACACTTTCAAACCAAGACTGCACGGGCAGCCTGTTGCATGGTGTCCAGACCTCCCCACCGACCCAGAGTCAATGGTGGGTTTCCTACAGCTTTTGGCCGAGGTAGGATCTCAGCCTGGATTTCGGTCCCAGGAGCAAGGAGCCAGCAGCATCACCAAGGGGAACCTCCCTTCACCACACACTGACCGGGGCCAGGAGGTCCTGTCGCCAAGATTTTTTTCCTTCCTAAGTCAACTACAAGGTCCTGGAACCACACACAGCATGGGAATGCTTTCCAGCTCTGGAAACACCCCCAGCGCTGGTGTTCAGCACAAAACCTGGGAAGACTCATCAATGTCACCTCCACGGCTCCTTGCTGGGCACCCCTGCTGCGCCGGCTCTGCAAGGTGAGCCAGGAGGGACCGGGACAGCGGCACATCCCTACAGAGTGTGACTCCAGCACAGCCTGGCAGCACCAGCTGCACAACACCCGCCGGCTTCCATGGGGACCGTACGTCTTTAAAAGATGTGTGATGTTCTTGGATGGGATCCATACCCCTGCGGCTACCACATGCCAAGAGGCTCGCACGAAGGCAGAGGTCTGCCAGCGCACGGCAGTCTCCGCGATGGACCCTTTGCAGGAGCTGGCATCCTCTGCTAGCGGTGCTGACCGCTGCGGGACATCTGGCCAGGGAGAAAATTCCAAGCACGAAGGACATCTCCATAACCATCACTGCTCTTATCATAACGAAGCAGCTCCAACCAGCCGCTCGCTCAGGCAGAGGGAAAAGATGGGATGTTTCTGAGTCCCCCACCCAAGTTAAATTGCTTCAATTTAGGTGGCACCCAGACTTGCTGCCCTTCAACCGCAGCCCTAAGCTGCAAGGTGGCCCCAAGGTGCCGTTCCACCTCCGGAAAGGGGATGGGGCACACGTCGGTTTTTCCTTTGCCGGCATCAGCGTGGCGAGGAGAGGGAGGACGGGTTAGCCAGGCTCTCACTGCACTGCCTGGATCGTATTTGTATTCATTTTCATGAACTCCCCATAAAAGTCACTAGTAGAACACAATCTGCTAATTAAATTTCACTCAGGAAGGCATTTTCACCTTAGATTAGCAGTGTCCTTGCACATTTTTTGCCACTAATGTACTAATAACATCTTATTTATCTTATAAATTATTCCCTTAGACTTATCATTAAATTTGAGATATTAACGCGCCCAAATGAACCCAATGTGAAAGGGAGGGGGTGAGCAATTCCAAAGGGATGGAAATCACGGGTCCATTTTCCTTCTTTTTTACAGCCAGGAAAGAAAGGCAGCGGGCTGACAGCTCCGGGGAGCAACATCCTGCCTTTAACCGCAGCAGAGCTGCAACGAGCCCTCCCCAGCCCCCAGGTCTCCTGCCAGGGACCTGCTACCCAAGCCAAGGGCATGCACAGCTTCTGCAACCCCAGGTCTTCTTGTGGGGAGGTCTATTTTATGTGGTTTCACTCCGTAGAGCACATGGGAGAGGATGCATCTCACCCCATCCTTGCTCATCCCATTGGGGCCATACCTACGACCTGCACTAAGACTCAGGGCTCCCAGTTCCCAAGGACTGGGCTCCCTCCACCCCGAGATGCCCCATCTGGGTGTGCAAATCAGCCAGGGAGAGCAGCTGCCGTGCCTGCTTCCCAGCCCAGGGACTGGCTTTAAAATATTTGTCAAAGGGAGGGAGGAGGTGGGGGAGAGGCGTTCTTGATCATGAATCTTGGCAGGATGCAGCTGCTGTCTGTGCTTCCCCGCCACTGGCTAGAAGATGGATAACACAGAGGAGGCCAAGCTGCAGCATTTAAATCCAGATCAGCTTCCGCACGCTGCCGAGAACCCTCCCCTGCCAGAGCTGTATTTTCTGACTACACGTCCTCAACCCTTCCTTGCGCCCGGCTCCGCAGGAGATTCATCCCCATCCTCCCAAACATCACTTAAGGGACTGACGCCAACCACGAACAACTCGGTACGCACTGAGCTGTGCCTCAAAGAACAGGATACGGGTTTTGTTTCTGCCTTTTCATTCCGCTGAATTTGTCCCAAATCGGGGTTGAGCCTTGACGCAGACTGGATCGCATCCCACCCTGGCTGAGCAAAACAAGAGCAACAACTGCTTCCTCCTCGGTACCTTCCTACGTGGCCCTACGGTGCTTAATAGCCAACTTCACAGAAGAAAAAAACAACATCCAACCTCCTCTGTTCTGACAGCGGCATTTTCTCTCCCTTCCTGAAGATCCAGCACTTTCCCACTCGTAATTGGATGAGGCAACATTGACATCCAGTGGCCGCGGAGATTAATCGCAGCAGAGACGGAGGATTTTCTCCGGGGATGCAGTCGGAGCTGCAAAAGGCAGACAAGACCCCAGCATCCATCCCACCACCGTCCCTCCTCCGTATCTCCCTGCCAGGGCCACCACCACACACCAGGGGACACTGCATTGCGGGGCTTCGTTATTCATTATTGTTTCATTATTCCCAACCTTTCCTCCATGCTGGAAGATCTCATGGCCCCCACCAGCAAAAATCACATTTCACAGGGATGGGGACATGTTGCATGGGTCCATCCCCAGCCGTTCCTCAGCCATTTACACCATTTCCTACTCCCCCCTGAAGCCAAAACCTCCCAGCTCAGCATCACGCCCTGCCCAAGAACCTCTGGGCTATCTCCAGCTCCACTTGGATCTCCCTGCCCATCCGCCTGCAGCACACACCTCCTGCCCATCGCCAATCCCACCAGCTCTCGATGGTAACTTCACTTCTTTCCTTCTCAGAACGCCTTCCAGATGCCAGCTGTAGCTGGACGTCTATGAAGTCCAGGGGAATTTCTGCATTCCCTGCTTAGAAACAACCAAACGGAGGCACCAGGAGAGGAGGAAGACCACGGTGGATGAGGGAAGACTGTAAATCCATCCCATCAAAGCCTGCATTCAGATCCTTTTGCCAACTACGGAACCATCTGCATGCCTACAGGAGCAGTTAGATGCTGTTCCCTCCCCAGACAGCCGTAAAAAAAAAAGGGGGGGGACTCCCCCTCCTCAAATCTGCTTTAAAGGTTCTCCAGTTTCTGAGGGGCTTTAATTTTATTTTAAAAAATACTACGGCAGATTTCATGCTATGCAATTAATTATTGATTGGGAATTCTCCCCAAGTATGCTTCCCCTCCATCTCTCTGCCTCCGTCGGGAGATGTCAAGTTCTGTTTCCTNATCTGAACATCTGGGCTATCTCCAGCTCGACCTGGATCTCCCTGCCCATCACAAATCCCACCAGCTCTCAATGGTAACTTCAGTTCTTTCCTTCACAGAACGCCTTCCAGATGCCAGCTATAGCTGGACATCTAAGAAGTCCAGGGGAATTTCTGCATTCCCTGCTTAGAAACAACCAAACGGAGACACCAGGAGAGGAGGAAGACCACGGTGGATGAGGGAAGGCTGTAAATCCATCCCATCAAAGCCTGCATTCAGATCCTTTTGCCAACTACGGAACCATCTGCATGCCTACAGGAGCAGTTAGATGCTGTTCCCTCCCCAGACAGCCATAAAAAAAAAAAGGGGGGGGACTCCCCCTCCTCAAATCTGCTTTAAAGGTTCTCCAGTTTCTGAGGGGCTTTAATTTTATTTTTAAAAATACTACGGCAGATTTCATGCTACGCAATTAAATATTGATTGGGAATTCTCCCCAAGTATGCTTCCCCTCCATCTCTCTGCCTCCGTCGGGAGATGTCAAGTTCTGTTTCCTAAGCTGTCCCCATCCAGTGATTACGTTCATTAGGACACCAGCCTTGTGGTTAAAAGTACTTTCTTTGCTGCTGTACATTTAATTAGACAACTCTTTCCCAGAAATTATTTATAGCCAAGCTTGGGAGCTATTGTTAGTCCGAATGTAAATAAGATTCAAAAGGGAAATCCCAGGGCACCCCTGTGGCTGGTGAGCCGCTCGCTTCAATCCATTAGCGCTGGTCCCAGCGCCCCTGCTCAGCACAGCCTTCCAGGGGCTTTATGGCTGCAACTTGTGCTATTTAGCAAAATAATAAAATGAGCCAGGCTAGGCACGGCTTTCCAATCCAACTTTGGAGTATTTTTCCCTTCCGGCAGTGCGGGGAGCTGGGAAACCCCCCCCCCAGCTTACAGAAAGAAAGGGATGGGGCTGGAGGAGGGCAGCAGACAGCCTGTGCCTTCAGTGGGAAAAATACCAACTTTAATTAGAGCAAAAAATATCTTTGCAAAACCATCTGAGAACACCTGAGTGGGTTCACGGTTTTGTTTTAAGAGGTTAGGTTTGGAAACGTGCCTGGGAAGGACAGGCTGAGCCCAGCGCTCTCAAAGCCCTTTGCAGCAAGCCCACGACAAGCTCCAGCACCGTAGCTTCTGGAGGGAAAAGCAAGTGCATGGGTCACATCCTGCCCAAAATAACCAGAACAGCTCCCAAACACAACCACCACCTCCCAGGGGGATGTTCACCCAAGCCCCAGCCTTCCTCCTGAACCCTTTTCCAAGCAGCACGGTCAGATGACCAAATATCTCTCTTTTCCACCCAAACTAAGCACCAGGCTGGATGGGAACGCTCTTCCCAGCACCCTGCGAGAGCTTTGCTAGGAGCGTTTATCGCATCCAACCTGCAGCAACAGGGCGATGAGTCTGGACCCTTCCCCCTCCTGCCAGCCGAGCTCTCGAAAACCAACCGCGCATCATTTGGAGGATGATTCACGGGGTTAATCTCACATTTTCACACCTTCGCCTGTCTTCCTGGCATTCCGGAGAGGGGGAAAACGCACTCAAGTGGTGTTATTTAGCAGAACAGCACTCCGCAGCTCAGCAATAGCTGCTCCACGCGGGGAGTAAAAGCAAGGTCACGCACGCGAAGCAGCCGGTAACGCAGGAAAAATGTGAAATCTCCAAAAACGACAAATAACAAGGAACAGGTGCCCGCCGTGGGCACCAGACAAGGAAATGCAAAATTCCACCCAAAAAGCTCGCCTGCCAGGTTCGATTTCGGCTGCTGAGCTCCCCAGCGCTGCAAAGCCGCCTGCGCGACGCGTCCCAGCCCCTCGGTGACAGTGCCAGCAAGCCTGCCATCGCCGCCGCCAAGCCCAGGCAGAAGCCATCACCGTTCTGGAGGGTAACACCATGGGGAGGTCTATTATTTTAAACATATAATTGATTCTAATTCATCACTTATCGCGCGGTGACAGATTTTTATATAGTTTATTATCTCTGTCGCAGCACAGGGGCCCGGCGGGGCTGGCTCCTATTGTTCGGCTGTTCCTGGCTCCTGCCTCATCTCGAGCTGCTCCCGTTATCTGTCTGATTAAGTTAGGCATTCTGGTATCTCCGGGTCCCCAGGTAACTGTCAACACTCAGATCCTCCCCCGGTAGGATTACAGCAGCCTTTATGCACCTCTCCTCCTTGACCCACCTGTCACGCGCGGTCTCCGTGCTTAGCCGAGGATCTGGGGACCGCAGAGATGGCCATCGTCCCCCCCTGCTCCCAGATGCTCGGCAGCAACACCAGGGAAGCCCCCAAGGACGCTGAAGGATGCGAACACAAACCCTGCTGCCTCCATCCCTCCCCGGTGCATCCCTCCCCTCCCAGCACCAACACCACGGGATGGGAATTTGCAAAAGCGACCAAAAAGTGAAGGTACCCAAAAGCACCTGGTTTAGCACAGGGATGTACAAACACCGCATCGCTTCCCAATCCCAGCAAAAATAATTTGGTCCTGCCCGGAGAGCCCCGCTCCTCCTCCCCAGCGCTCCCCTCGCCCTGGGAACAGGGCTACCATGGGTCGATTTGGAGTATTTCCACTTCACAAGGCGCCTTTAACTTCTCCACGCTTTGTTTCTCGCTCAGTTTCGGAATGAAAAAAATATAAAAATACCCGCACACTTTCCTCCGATGAGCTCAGCGGCTCCAGAAATGCCAGAAACTAGAATTTCCCTTCGCCACTTCGCGGAGTCACTTTGCAATTTCATTATTTCGTTGCAGCCCCTTAGATTATTTTTGAATTATTTCTACAACATTTCACGATGCGAAATGCAACGCTGAGCATCACGCGGCCCAGTGACGAGGATGTCATTATGTGACATAACATCATGATTGAAACATTTTACAATTTGATCCTATTTTAAAATCATTAAGGGCTGCTGCTTCTCCGCTCTGATGGAAACATCTTGGTGGTGGTTTGTTGTTGTTTTATTTTTTTTTTCCCCCTAGATCAAAGCGAGTCTTGTTCATAATGTAAGGAAACAGTTTGACATTGTTCCAAAACGGCGTCAAAACCAGTTTTTACAACACAAACAGAAGATACTTTCATCTCCGTGTCAAACTGCTTCATTACGACAACAAACACGAGGCATTTTTATCTCTAAACCAGGATGTTTTCCTTGACTTTAAGTAGCAGCTGCCCTTAATTATTGTAAAAACAAAAGGAAACATTGCGGGGATTAATCTGCTTCGGTGATGTGTCATAGAAACATATGAATAATAAAAACAAACCTCCAAATACAGTCAGATTCCAACAAATCTTGAAACCGGTGGAAATCTTTGGGATTTTCCTGCCAAAGAGACGGGTGCAAGGGAGCTCTGTGCCGCTGCACCGTGCAGCAGGGATGCTGGCAGGGATGCCTGTGCCCTGCAAACCCTTTATCACCCATCACCCAGGCCAATAAGCAATCACAGACCAGGGCTGGCGTAAAAACCAACAGCCCCAACCCCAACAGCCAGTTCTCCCTGGCAAACACACCCGGGAGGCTCAGGAAGGGCTTTTTTTTGCTGGGGGTGGGAAATGAAAAGCCCACTCCCATGTGATGCCGATGAAACGGAGGGGAGGGATGCTCTGTATAGCTCAGGAACGAGCAGCATCACCTGGATAGACCACGACAGGCTTGTATTTGATACGAAATACTGGGAAAATCTGATTTGAGCCCAGACTGGCCAAGTGAGGTTAGGACAACACCGCTCTCTGGACCAGACACCCTAAAACTCTGCTGTTTTAAGGACAACAGAGCCACAAGAGGCATCTTCTCCCGCCTGCCTTTCTGTCCGGAGGGGACCGTTGTCATTCCAGGGGGGACAGCGGCTCTGTGGGTTTGGGACCATCGCACATTTTTTCACACAGTACCTAGCACAAAGGGAGCCCAATCCAACTATCAACCCCTTGAAAGTGTAGGAAGGAAACGAACAGCACCAATAACTGTATCTACGGCTCAGACTAAACAAAAGGGTATTTTCCAAACACACATGCTTGCACATAAACACGGGGAGCAGATGCTCTCAGCTGCATCAGTGTTGATTCAGATGGGATCAGAAAGGACCACTCCAAAACGAAGCAAGCTAAAAGCACCGCCCGACCAGATTAATTCCTGTTAGCAGCACCACCTTGGGGAAAAACAGCTTTTTCCCATCTGTTGGGTGCCCACTTGCAGCAACGGGGTCCCAACACAACGGACAGCACGATGCTGGCGTTCCCCCGAGCCCTGCATCCCTGCCGCATCCTTGGAAACCAAAACCCTCCGCTCTTATACGTGCATGAGAGGCCCTCGAGGTGCTACCGGCTGCTCCCCGAGCGGCTGAATATTCCTGAGGTGGGCTGGGGCTGGGCTCTCCATTGCAGAAAGGAGAGCACTCGTCTCCCCACCAGCTATTGCCTTTGCTGCTGACATTTCGCTCGGTGCGTGATGAGCTTCCTCCCCCACTTCCCCTAGGAATGACACCGCTGTTATCTCCGCTGCATCTAAAGCACACACAGACTCAGTTTAGGGACAGTTAATTTCCAATTCTTTCCAGATGGGTTGGAATAATATCCCCAGGTGGTAAATACATTATTAAGAAGGCAGTTTGGTGTGAAATTGGCTATTAAAATATAGATAAAGTTTAATATATTGAGCTCCTTGTCAGAAAAATCACTTTAGAGGGAGCTTATTATTTGTTTGATATTAAAAGAGTCACAGCTCCGCTCCGAGTGACAAACGAGGAGGGGGAGAAAATGCCACCAGTAATGAACAAAAAGCTTTTTAACATTTAAATTTAGGTTTCTGCTCAGGGCACCGTGCTGTTCTGGGCATGCCCAACCAGCGGATCCATCCCCTCTAACACCCACGGCAAGGATGCATCCCGCATCCCACGTCCACCCTCCATCCCGGGGAAGACACTTTTTCTTCCCCTTTGGGGGGAATCCCAAAGCAAGCAGCCTCCCCTCTCTGCTCCGTGTTTCCTTACCCACTGGGGCATTTAGGAACAGAAATCAGAAAGAAATCATTTAGAGGAGAAACCAACTTCATCACCTCCCCAGGGGAGCACGGGATGCTCTGCCTGCACACCGAGGGCAAGCCTCCCATCTCCCTGGAGCTCTGTCCCATCGCTACGGCTCAAAAAGCAAAAAGTTTTACAGCAAACCCAGCCGAAAGCTTTGGGATCCACTTCCCATGCAAGCCAAGCAAAGCATCCCCGGTCCGATACGGCACTACCTGGAAGGCGGGAGACACGCTGGACCTTCCTGCTGCCCTGTGCAGGGCTCGGGTGAAGGTCTCCTCCTATCACTAAGGCTTCATTAGTTCTTACAAAATACACCACAGAACATTTACTAGCGGGCGAGGAAGAATCATAAATAATTAAAATTAAATTACACTTGTCAAGGAAATGAACGAAACGCTTCTCGGCGATGCATTATCCTCCCGCACTTATTTATTTATTTGTAAAGCTCTCGCTTATGAACTCAGAAGGTTTTTATAGACAGGGGTTAGAAAAACATGCTCTTTGGACAAGAAAAAACCACCGCCGACCTGATTTTTACCCCACTTAGCCACAAAGCAGGAGAAATTACAACTTAAATCAACAGTGCCGCCGCGCATGTACCCACATTTGAAATCAACAGTGGTGTTAAAAGCATTATTAATCAGCGTTATTATTATCTGGCAATTAGCAAACTTCAATAATTGGCACTTATTACATCTTCCACTTGATGGGAATTTACTGTCAGAAGCCTTTGAGGGGAGGCACAACAACAGTGGAAAACATCTTAAACGAACTAATTAAGCCTCCCAACAGCCCCAGAACCCTTAAATAAAATAAATAAATAAATAAATTTTTAAAAGGGTGATTTGTTACTGTCAGAGTTGGTGTGAAGGCTCCTCACCCCCAATTAAAGACACTGCCCTGGGCTGGCAGATGGCACCTTCGCACCGCTTTTTGACCCAGAGATCGGGCTCCTTGGACATTCTTGAGTCTTTGATTTGTACCTATTTATTCCTGTTTTTTTTTCTTCCTGCTTTTCAGCACCTTCTAAAAGTCACTTCCACAAGTTCAAACCTCATTATTATCTCTAATGGGATTGGAGGTTCTGGGAGGAAAGGTGGGACAGCAGTGCACAGGATTAATTAGTTAATCAATAGCTAATTCCTTTAATATTTGCAAAAACTGGGAAAAAACCCCCAAAACAATGTTCCCGGTTTAGCTGGGAAGGTTTGCACACACAGATCCACGCTCCCAGGGTTGCACACACTGATCCTGGCACTTTGTTGCTGTTATTTCGGGGCTTTTTTTGCCTTTCCCCTATAAAACAAGGAAACAGCCCAGCAAAGGATGAGATGATAATAACCCCAACACCTAAAATAACACTGCAGCAAGGATGCCAGGGAGCATCAAAACCCCTCAAAGACAGCCAGAGCCTGCCACCAGGACTAGGACAACCCAGTGGCAATGGGGTTCGCCATCCCTTTCCATCCAGAGGATGGTGGAAGGGAGGAGACCCTGCTCTGCAAGCACACACCTGGACCACCAGCCCCCAAGCCTTGGGAAGCAGCAGAGCCAGCTCTCATCTGCAGTCTCCTCCACACCGCGCTGATTAGCCAAGCTGCAGCTGCTCCTCCAAAGAAAAAACTCCCACCCCTCCGTGCCATCTCCTCCTCGGTTCTCTTCCCCGGCAGCCAGGCGCGTGCAATTATCTGCCGAGTTATCCCTCTCCCCAGCCCTCCCGTTCTGCGAAGTTTGCAGCGAGTGCCTGGGCTAGTGGAGGAGGAGGATCAAGGTTGGCGATGCTCCTTTCAAAGGAGACCCGGAGAGGTTTGCAGGAGAGGCGGGGCTGCTCACAGGCTTCCCCAAGAACATCTTATTAAGAGTCACTTTTACACATCAGTTGAAAGCTGCCTGACAATGTCCTTCCTTTACCAAAGCAAATATTGTATAAATTAATAGCCCTTCGGGGAAAGACAGAGGCAAGCGCTTCCCATCGCAACCCCAACAGCCAACTTTCTGCAAAACCCGCTGACATGAGGACAAACCCAACACCTTTGGCACAACACACCAGCAGACGTCCCTGGACACCCAGATGCATCCCCAAAATCTGCACAGAGGAGGCTGCAGAAAACGAAACAAGCGTCAAATCCCAACTGCTCTGCACCGCTGCATTCCTGAGGCAAGCCCAAGGATATCTCTTACATCGCCATCAATATTTCAGCACGCACGTTCCTAATTTATGAAGGTAAAACGACGCTGCTGCGAAAGCCATCGAGCACGCGGCTCTCCTACGTGCACGTCTGAGGGCTGCTCCCCGTTGCAGCAAGTCGCAGGTGCAGAAGGAGAGGAGACGGGCTGTGGTCTTTGTGCGGAAAGACCACGAGGCACCCGGATTTGAAAGGGATGGGAAGTGCTACCCAACCTGCCCACCTCCTCTGTGTCTGGCCCCAGGGATGCAGCAGTGAGGATGCTGGGCTGGGATGCCAGGCAGCCCTTTCATCTCTACTCTTCCCGTGTGCTTTGTGTTAAGAAAGAGCTAGAAACTCCCGTAAAGCAGCTCATGCCCAGCTCTGCATGGATTTTTTTTTTTTTTTTTGGGTGGTGGGGCCATTTCCCACACAGTGCCTTGGCTTTTTTGCTCCAGCCTGGGAACCTGCGCACAGCCCAGCACCCCTCTTCCTGGCAGGACCCCTAAGAAACACGTCCTCAGCTGCTTATAGTAAAAAAAGAAGGGGCTGGAAACCACTTTCTTCTTTTTCCCAACCCCCACGGAACGGCTTGGGAGCAGACAGAGCCCCCTCCATCCCCACCAGCCACTTTTTAACCGCAGAAACCTCCCAGGGCTTCGCATGGTGCTCCTAAAAATATTCACAGAGCTAGTGCTGGTTTCTCTCCCTTTCCCTCCTTTGCTGCCTATTCCCTTTTATCATGTTTAAAACCCCCGAGCTCCCTCCATCCATCCCTCCATCCCTCCATCCATCCATCCCTCCATCCCTCCATCCATCCCTCCCCGCCAAGCAGCTCCCCCTGCGATTCCCCCGCCAGACCCCGCCGTTGATTTAACCTCTGTTATCTCCGCGATTAGCCCCCGCCACCGAGCAGATAGCTGGCTCTTATCAGCCTATTAAAGAGCCAAAGAACGCTGGTACCAGTTTTTTATCTGCAAAAAGGCACACAAAGCCCCGCTGATTATTCTATTAATTTGTTAATGAACCTGTCTTGCCAGACAGACTTTGCAAAGTCGGGGTAGGGGATTTTCATCTTCCTAGGGGTTCAGGCCCCAAGGTTTTGCAGCTCTAAACTTCTGTAGGATCTGAAAGAGTGAGTTCACCCCTATTAGCAGCTGCCAAACACGTCTGCGAGCCTTTGGGTGCTGCAGCAGGTGGGGAGCAGCCCTGGAAACGTGCACCAGGGCGATGGCACGAAGGGAGTGCAGTCAAAGCAGCTGCTTTTGGAGCTCAGAAAGCAAATCTCTCCTTGCCAAGGTCGGCTAAAAAAAAACACATCTTCCCATTGACTGAGAAATAATGAGATATTAAAAATAATAAATTTGATGTTTCCTCTGTCGACCCTCTGAGCCGCCGAGATTTGCAAGCGCGCGCTCCCTTGCGATGCGGGAGCCTTTCCACAGTACCTTAATGCCTCCCCATCTTTAATATATTTACTCTTGCAACACCCCTGTGCAGAACTGATATTATTATGAGCACGGAGAGCCTGGGATGACATAGAAAGACAGCGGCAAAATCAGCGATTCAACCCAAATCTGCTAAATCCTGGGGCTCTAACCACCAGGCTCCTCTTCCTCTCCCTCCCCTTATATTCACTCCTGGCCAGAGCTGCTTCTAACTGGGGAAGGGATGGAGAAAAGACCCAAATAACCAGAAAAGCGTGGTGGAGCTGTCAGGATTGCGTGCTCCATTCCTGGCTTGCAGAATAAGTTTGTCTCCTTGGCCCACCTCTCTTCCCTTCATCCCGAAAGAAGAAGAAAAAAAAAAAAAAAAACCACCACTTGCCTTTCAGTTATTTTTAGGCAAGATAGCTGGATGCTTAAGTACTTCTAAAGCTGCCAATTGCACAACAAATTAAATGTGTAACCCTGGAGCACTCAGAGGATGAATACATTACGGACAAAAGAAACATGTCATCACACCCACGCACAGCTTTGTTTACTCTGCATTCATACATGGCTCTCTTGTCACCTCCATCCCTGACTCCTAATGATAAAAGACAAAAGGCAGAGAATTCCTGCTTAAACCCCCAAAGTCTCCATCTGATATGCGCAAATGCAATTTGTCTCTAAGCCTCCCGAGGCTCCTGATGGCAGGGAGATGCATACACAAAGAGCTGCAGGTAGGACCCAGCTCACCCAAAGCCAAGAGCCACCGAGGCTGGAGCAGGAGCTGAGCCCAGGGAGAAGGAGCTGAGCCCAGGTATCGCTCTCTCCCATGGCAGCCCTGTCCCAAAAGTTGGGACCAGGTTTCCTTGACGCCCAGGCACTCACTTGTCTGGAAGAAACCAATTTCCCACCGATATTGAAGAGCTGCCACTGTTCCTATAGGAACCCTTCCTATTTATCCTGCCAAGCCACGCGAGGTATTTGTATTCACGCTTTGGAGTTTCAGCCGTACTCTCCAAACCAGCCATCCTGTTTTTATGCTGAACCAGGGTTTGAACTGACACTACACAGGAGTTTCAAAGCCACGCTGCCTTCCTTAGATCAACCACTCAGAGCCTCCTCACCGTTCATCCTCGTCTCCTCCGCAATGAATAACCTCATTTCTACTCTACATGTTGACGCCTCACCCCAACTTTCCTCTGACACATCCCCAACCAAAGCTTTTCAAAACCAAAGCAACCGCAGCACCTGGCAGGGCACGGAGCAGCTGGCCCGCAGGTCTGCTCCATCTGCTGCTGGCAGCGGCTTTCCAGGTCAAAGCACGCTTTCATTGCACGGAGCGGAGACAACCCGTGCTGTAAGGAGGCCAGAAGATCTCTGCATTAAAGATCACAAGCACAAAAGCACGGGGTCCATGGCCGAAAGGAAAAGGTGATGCGTGGGAGACCGGCACGTCTTCAAAGAGACAAAAATAACCCATTTTGCATCCACTCATGCTCTCCCACAGATCCTCACGGAAACAAAGTCTGCCTAGGAGCTAATCCTGTGGGAAGACCAAGCTCCACACAGCACACTGTCAGGACATTGGTTCCTGACTCTCTCGGATTCTCATACCCAACAAGAACCCTTCCCACAGTAATCCCTGCTTGCCACACGCTCCTGGTTCCATTCTGGAGACTGATATAACAGGGGACACACAGCGGGATTCTGCCGATGGTCACCGGTAACCACGCCGAGGCAAGGCAATCCTGCGAGCATCTCAACCGTTAGACTCAGCCCTGACCTCTCTAAGCCTGCCACATCCCTGGAAAAACAGCCACCTTTCCAATGACAGCTTTTTACTGCCTCTGAGTCCACTTCTAGCACTGCTCGCCAGACACTTTGTCATTTATTTTTTTTTTCCCCACCACTACAAGGTAACGCTCATAGCATGAAGACAAGCCCACCGGAGCACAGTTTGTCAGCTCGACGGCTTCCTACAGCACTGAGCACAACTTGGCGTCAGCTCCTGACTACGGTCCTAAGCACAACGACAGCAATAAATATCAGTAACAGCACGCGAAACGCAGCCCAGCTGGAACATGCTGGGGGGAAGAAAAATCTGGAAAGGCGTTATTCTGCCTTCTGCGGTCTTGGCAAAGGGAAACAAAGCTCCAGCCCTCAAAGCCTTGCGCGATCGGGGAGCCTGCTCTTCCCCAGAGCATCCCAGCATCATCCAGGCATCTTCACCCCAAAGGACTTCTTCCAGCCCAGGATCCTCCCAACAGGCACTGTCGTCTTCTTCCCTGCCCACACCTTTCTGTCTAACCAGTGCTTGGTATTTGAGTCTAAAGGTTAATTAAGTGTGGCTGCAAGAATGAAAGGCCACAATCAATTACCACGCCTGCTTGTCCATTTGAGTCAATTTTTAATCATGGTGATTTGGTATTTTGGGAGGCATGGGGTGAGGAGAAGGGCGAAATTCTCTTCCTTCCTCCCTTTCTGAAAGGTATTTATTCAAGCTGGATAATTCCCCAGTCTCCAGGCAGATCTCATGCCTCCCCCTGGCACCTGCCACCTTCTCTCGCCTTCCCTCTGTTTCTGTGCAGTTCTCCAGAAGAAGGAAGCCAGCAGACATGGGGGAACACAAGAAAAACTGCCTTCAGTATATTCCCACCGCAGCTTTCCGGACCTCCTACCTGCCCCGAGTCCTCTGGGTTTTACCAGACCTGAGGCTGGAGGGACTGGAAACGGACCCGGCACCTACGCACGTGCCCCAAGACCCTCATCTCCAGCAGCTCTTTGAACCCCTGCCCCAAACTTGTCTGCACCGAGATATACGCTCCCAAATCACCCAAAAGGCGTGGGGCTGCCCACCTTCCTCTTCACCCAGATAAAAACCCTTCCAGCAGCATCCCCAGCATACCCCATGCACACAAGCCCCCCAACCACAACCCATCCACACCCCCCCAATCACTCCTTGCAACCGCACCACCTCTTACCCCTCCACATCCACCCACCACCCCCAAGGCAACACCCTCACCTACCCCCCCAAACAAGCTCCCTTCGCCTGTTGTAATAATTAACTATTTAAAATTCACCCAGTGCTAATCGCAGCGGTCCGGGCTGTGTTCTCATTACCCGGGATCAATTCCTGTTTAATATTCACCTCCCGGGGCGGATGTGGCTGGAATGAGTTGCTGATTTCGCTGTCGCTACGCCCAAGCTAATGAGGGGCTCCTGCTATTGTAGTACAGTCACTCGCCTGTAATCAGTCAAAATAACAAGCAACAGCACCTTCCAGGGACGCAAAGCCTTCTCCATAAATATACACAGACACTCAGCCACGCCAATGGACCGCACATCTCAATGAGCTACGGCCCCGGCGCAGCCCTTCTTCCCCAGCCGTGGGCGTGGGGATGAGCCCACAGCCCGGGAATTAGCTCTGGTCTTTACGGGATGTCACAACCATTTATAACGGCTTGTCCACAGCCGGAAGCTCCTCCGGATTCAGAGCGTGGACAGCTATCCCTGCGTTCGTGCACAGAGATGCTCCTTGTCCCTTGCTGGCTTCACCAGAGGCATCAGCCCACGGTGAGAACGACATGTGGAGTCATTCCCAAATAACTCCATGTGCGCAGAACTGCCACGCAGCAACTCACAGCCCTGGGAGTCAATCCTCCCTCCAGTCCTCTCTCCGTGGAAGAACACAGAGCTCTTGCAAAATAACAACAGGGACAAGCCACCCTGCCTGCTCCCTCCAAGGCATCTGCTAACAGATCGTCCATGAGACCTGATTAACTTCCACCTCCCTCCTCTCCTACCCGACTGAACACCGGAGATGTCTGCTATCCCCTGGGCTTTTCTAAGCACTGGGGGAAAGCTAAATCCCATTTATCTGGGGAAAGCAACCCAACACATCGAGCTGGTGGGACCACCACCAAGGCTAAGTGGCTTCACCCATAGGGATGTCCATCTAAACTAGGATGGAAAAAAGTCCTCCCAAGGCCAGCCCTTATTAAAGGGCTGAATTGGTGAGACACAGAGAGCACAGAGGAGGAGAGAGGGTCTCTTAGCAGGGCTGTGAACAGGTCACCCGCCCATCGGCCGGCTCGTCCACGTCCAGTGCACAGGCAGGGAGAAGCGAGAGTCATTTCTCATCAGGCGTTGTGTAGACAGGTCACAGGACAGCAGGAAAATGGGAGCTGGCAGGAATCTTCATCAAATGACCAAACGAGCCTATTTTTGTTCCTTAGCAGCAATTAAAGGCAGAAAATTAAACTAGCATCTTCGCAGCAGGCAGTTGTCACCTCGGTGGGTGGCAGCAGGCTCCTCGCTTATGGGTTAATGGCAAGGAGCAGGCGCTGCTTCGCCAGGCGATACCTGTCCCCTGCCAGCACCGCGGGGACAGCAGTGTCCTTGTCCTTGTCCTTCTCCCTTTGGAGATGCCCACTAGCTCAGCCCATCCCTAGCGATGGCACCATGGATGGAGCAAAGGGAAATGGCCTGCGCTGGTGCGTGTCCATCACCTCCTAACAGCTCGCAGGGGAGGAGAAAAACCACAGATGCCTCCAGGAAGTTTGCTTGCTGAAAATCAATAACTAGTATTAAAAAATGGATCTGGTTCCCATTGGAACAGACTGCCCAGGGCTCTGCCATAATTCTGCAGAACAGTCAATATTTACTGTAAGTGTCTCAAATCAAGATTGAGCTTCGATTTATTAAGATCGTTATTGTGCGTTAATAATATGCCAATTGATTATTAAACATATTTACCGAGGGGAAGAAAAATAGGCTAGGAGATGAAAGGGCATCTGACGCAGGAACACGATGTTAACTAGGGAACCTAATTGCGCTGAGCTGCATTAGCCAAATTATCTTTCTGTCGTTAGGAAACGTTTTATAAAGGCATTAAAATGCTACAGATAGAGGAACGATACATGAACGTTCAAAGGAGCTGGGCAAGAGGACAAATCGCATCCTGACGATGCACCGTCTGCCTCTGCACACCGGCAGCACTGGAGGACCCACCGCTTCGTGCCGGTGCTAAGGGCTCTCCCTGCCCCAAAAAAATAGAGGGGAGACACTGGGAGCAGAGCAAAAAACAACCGAGCTTTATGGATAACCTCGATGCCATCCCCCAGAGAGCCATCAGAGCGCTGGCGGGAGCGTGGCGGGGCTCAAAGTGACATCTGGCTGGGTGCTGAACAAGGCTTTTTGCTGTCGGAGGATTTTCACACCGTGTCCACAAATGTCATTTCAAGTAACACTTGTGGCTCAGCAGTCAATTCGCACTGGGAAAATACGGGGAAACGTCAATTTCTGCATGTTTTCCTCCCAGTCTAAAATCGCACTCCTCTTGCTGCAAACCTAGCGTAACCAACCGATTTTTTTTCCCCTTGTCCTTTTCCCACAAGTTCTTGATGAAATGTAAATGATTTTCAACTTTGATCTTTATGCTTCCTGCCTCTTTCTGCCTATGTTTCTTCCTTACCAATTTGACTCCAGCTTTCTCCCTCAATAAGGCTCCATCCTCCCATCTGCACCTCACAAATTACCCAGCGGTCCAGCGCGATAGCTCAGAACAGGCCACTCTCTTCCCTAGCAAGAGAAATTATTTCCATTTCCAGTGATGTATCCCCTTGCTCCTGGCTCGACGGATTGCTGCTCACCAGGCATTCAAATTTTGCTCATCTCACGCCGCAAGGCAATTTGGAATGCACCAAAACCCCGGATGCTTGGCCACGGGATGCTGAGCAGATCCGTGTTAGAAACAGGGGCCTCTCAAGCAAAAAGAGGAGTGGGATATATGGTCTCCTATCCTCCCTGATGCCTGCAGAGGTTTAGGTGGAAGGGCTTCTTTCCAAGCTGCCCAAAACACATGGTACAAACTGGCTGTGCTGGGAATCTGCGGAGCTGGGCTTTGCACGCTCTGCACACAGGCTGCTCGGGCTCCACGCTGAGCAAACTCTACGCTTGGGCTACTGGGCACATTTTACATACAGCTGATAAAAAAAAAAAATAGTACCAAGATCTAAAGCGTTACGATTTCACCAAAAAAAAGAAAAAGGAGAATTAAAATCAACTTCAGACCCAAAGCACACGATGTTTTCCAAGGGAGGATGCTGGGTTTCAAGGCTGCGTGCCCCACACCACGCCTGCTCGCAGCACATCCCCACCCGCCCAGCCTCCGCAGCAAAGCCCGTGCTCTCCGCGGCTGGGTTTGATCCTAGTCCCGCGGCGGCGAGGGCTGGATAATTCATGCCTTCTCAGAGGCAGCGAGAGAAGAAAGGTATAACTTGCCTTCAGGCTTCCCATGCCTCCTCCTGAGATGCTCCTGCCTGGCGCCAGTTGCAAGACTTGCTACTTTTTTGCTCTAAAAAATGGGCTTATCCGTGTCCTTTGTACGGGGCATCTCACCAGGACCCTGCTGCTGGTCACGCCAAGCCCCGCCGGAGCAGGACGCGATGCATCGGCACGGCTGATCAAACCACCTCCTCAGCCCCCAGTGCCTGCCCACCAGTGGTCCACCCATCTATTTATCTAAATCCAGGAATCCTGGACATCTTCGGTGCTCCGTCAGCACCTTTCATCGGAGGATTGCAGAGCATTTGCCAGATATGAGCAGAACAAGCCTCCCCACTCCTCTGGGAGGAGGGTAAACAAGATTAAAATTAATCCCAGGTCTTAAACTAGAGCCTGAGAGATGAGCAGAGGGGAGGAAGAAAAAAAAAAAAAAAGCAAGAAATCACTCTGGGTCCCCAGTGCCTTTGATTTACCTTCCTCTGGTTGAACTACCACGCCAGACCTTGAAACACGGGTTCCAGCACCGCCCTGGCCACGGTTATTGCCTCCAGGGAGGCTTAGGAGAGACACAGCCACGACAAGCTCTCCCGAGACGCATGGACCTGTTGGCAGAATATGACTTATTCTGCCGTGTTTGCTGGAGAGGGAAAGTTCCCCTTGGAAGAGACGCTCTGCAGCAGCCACCGCCGCTGCCGGAGGGAAGGTGACGGATCGTGCGGCGGATAGCTCTCCGTATACCTCTCCTGTCTGCCTGACTGCTGCTGGAATGAAGTTAATCTATGAGCGGCAGCCTGCATCAGCACCGCTCTCTCCCCCATATAAATCAGGAGGGCGAAGCCGGATTGAAGGCACTCCCTCAGCCTTCCTCCTGCCCGCCCGCAGCACTATCCATCTGGTGCTGAAGGTCACAGGAGCCTCCGAGGACAGGGTAATCGCTACAGAGAAGAGGGGGGCACTCCATCACTCGCAGGGTGGAGACAACACGAGCCACGGAAAGGGTGCAGATATCCCACCCTGCTGCACTCCCCTCTTCCCACATCCCTGCTCCCACCTGGGCTGAGCCTGGCTGTCACCATCCCGGTGGGAATGGGAATCTTGAATGGGCAGAGGGTGACACTCAACCCCAGAGGACCAAGGGTACCCTAGGGTGTGATGCTAGCAGCACAAGCTGTGATTTATCAGCCCCATTGACACGGTCAATAACCTCATCCCTCTTTTTGACACAACCATGATGGAAGAGGAAGTTGGAGGATGTTCAACAGGTTCGACTGATGGCTGAGGTGGAGAAGAGCCCGCCAGCCCATCAGACAGCCCCCCTCCAGCTCCCCACCTCATCCTGAGCCTGGCCCTCATCCACTGTAAAGCTCCTTCCGCATCCCTCCCAGGAACTTGGCTATAGTCTTAATTTATCTGCTGAACAACTTAATTAAAGTCAGTGCCAGAAACGAGCTGATCGAACCATCGAGTCCACCCTGGATCCTCCTCTCCTCGCTCCAGCACAGCCACTGCCCAAAGCACCCCGCTCCTGCACTCAGGGTTTCCTTTGATTCACATTTTTCCTAGACAAGAGCAACTTATTCATTATTTGTTTCCCTCCGTGCCATTTTGCAAGCCCCAGTGCAGAGCTGCTCCTGCACATCACACATCAAAAGCAGCCCCGTCCCCCTTCTTGGGACATCACTTCTTCCTGCCAGGCAGCACAAGGGGTGCTCGCTCTAGCACCCTGGGTTTGCAACCCCACCGCAAGCAGAAGCAGGTTGGCCCCAGGAAATCCAGGCTTGGCAGCTCTGGCATTTGTCTCTGCCAGTCACAAGCCACAATTGGTCCCCGCTTTAGGGAGGAAAAAAGAAATCACCTCCCNGTTTTTCCTAGACAAGAGCAACCTACTCAATACTTGTTTCCCTCCATGCTGTTTTGCAAGCCCCGGTGCAGAGCTGCTCCTGCACATCTGGCAGAGGAGTGCACATCAAAAGCAGCCCCGTCCCCCTTCTTGGGACATCACTTCTTCCTGCCAGGCAGCACAAGGGGTGCTCGCTCCAGCACCCTGGGTTTGCAACCCCACCGCAAGCAGAAGCAGGTTGGCCCCAGGAAATCCAGGCTTGGCAGCTCTGGCATTTGTCTCTGCCAGTCACAAGCCACAATTGGTCCCCGCTTTAGGGAGGAAAAAAGAAATCACCTCCCTCTAAAAACACCTCTCCAATCAATAAGCATTTGTCCTTTGCATCTGCGGCACGGTGGCTGCGGGCTCCCTGGGGCTGCTGCCTGCCCATTTTTCTTCTCCTTTCTCCGGCCCATCACTTCAGCTAGGTGCTGAGCTTCACCTCCGGACCCTCTCCCTCCCCCCCGCCGATCGATAACTAACCCTTCTGCTAACGACCTTTCCCTCCCTGCGGAGGAGCAGATCTGTCAGAGAGCCGGGATGAGCCAGGAGCTTGCTCATCCCTTCTCGGACAGTGACTAATTGCTGCCATTAGATGCAGAATTACAGACAAAGAATGAAGGCAGGGAAATGACTGACCCTATGTTTAATGCAACCGATGTCCGAGCGTCCATCGCTGCTGCAATGCCGGGGGAATTCTAATGCAGCACGGAGGCCAAAGTCCTCTCGTGGCCATCGCTGGGCCAGCCAGGCTGCCCAACCCGGGCAAGTTATTCCTTACTGGAGAGGAAGATGTTGCTGGTAGCAGCAAAAAATTTCCACTTACAAAACATGACCTCTCCTGCTCAGACTGAATATCTGAGACAAGTTAAAAACCTCCTGCAGAGTGCCAGCGTGCGTTCCTCTCCCCCTCCGATTTGTTTTGAAGATCTCCAGCACAATTCCGAGCGTGACCAATACTTTCCCCCTGTAGCTGAACTGCTCGTTTAGTCACCAGGAGGCACATTGCAGGGAACGAGGAGAAATGCATGAAATCACCATCCTGCATCAAAAAAACCCCAAAAAACCCCAAAACAAAACAAAAAAAGAAATGCCCACAGCTGCTACAGCCAGCCCCTTGCCACAACACTGATGCCCAAACGCATCCCCAGCCCAGCTCTGATGCCAGATGCTCCACTGCCACCGGTGACGTTGGTGGCAGACCCCCTCCCCGATGGGCTGCTGGAACTTGTCACACACCGAGGGCAGATGGATGGATGCTTTTCACTTATAAACGGAGAAAGCTGGCTCAGAAAGTCAGTGGAAGAGAATAAAGCAGCAATTCCCACCAGCGTGGAAAGCAGAAGGAGCTTTTTGTTGCTGCTGTCATCATCGCTGTTGTTTTCCTCCCCGCCAAGCCCAGGCCAGACCATCCCTTTCTGCACAGCATCGCTCCGATACGGGAAATCTCAGCAGCGTCCTGCGCACAGCCGAAGCAACCCAGCTTGGCCTGCCTGCCTTGACGCATCTGATGGAGCCCAAAGATCTGCACTTCTGCCAGCTGCAGCTTTGCTTTGGACTCTGAGACAAGTTTCTATCTGTTGCGGGGGATTTGGAAGCCCTGAACTGTCAGGCACAGAGTGAAACAGTCGCTGTGATGATGCCGTGCTGGATCAAGCCCAGCGGAAAAGCAGCATCCCTGCTCCTGCAGGGTTTAGCCCATGAGTTTGCTGAGGAATCAGTGCAAACTGTACGGCTGAGCATCAGGATCCTGTTTAGCTCAGAGGGGTTTGGTAACAGGCTGCTGGCAGCAGCCCTGCCTGGCCACTGAATCCGTGACGGACCAAGAAGAGGTGCCTTTGGACTCCTTTGGGATTCCAAATCCAAAGGAAACCTTTGGGATTCTCTTTGCGATCAGGACCGGATGGCTACCGTGTCTCTACTAGGATAAGAAATGACTGGTCATCGGAGTCAAAGCAATTAAGAAGAGCGATTACCATAACACGCCACATCCTTCTTCCCTGTCTGCTGTCTTGCTCAATTTCCCAACTCTGTGCCTTCCCAGAGAAAGCTCAAAAAAACCCCCAACCAAACAAAAAAAGCTTCTCACATGGAGCTTTTACCCTGCGGAGATTTTTGCCCCATCTCATCAGGAGGGGCTGGCTCTGCCCTCCCCTCTAGCAGCGGCACTTTTACTGCAGCACGAGATGATTTACCAAATTAAAAAGGAAAAAGTCCTTAGCACTGAATCTTTCCTCCAGGTGCGGTAAATATTCGTCAGTGCATCACCGCGCGCAGCTCCCCAGCATCACTCCTGCCTAGGGCCCTGTTCTAATAAGGCACAAGCAAGGGAGTGAAGGGCCGTATTTCTGGGCTTTTTTTTTTTTCCTTCCAAAGCCATTTCAAATGTCCCTTGTGGGAGAGGAATGCAGGAGACGTCTTCTAAATATACACACCCGTATCTTTCTCAGGAGCGATACCATCGGCTGCAGACAGAGACAGGAGGTACAATTGCCCAGACAAAGAGAGATTAGACAGACAGACTGACCGAGAGCAGGAGAAAAATGTGGATTTAAAGCGCAATTAATCTAGGAAAAAACTTCCAAGTGCCTTGCGAATAGAGCAAAACTTTGCAGATTCATGGTCAGAGGTGCACCCACTCCACGCTCACATCTATCAGTGTGCCCAGCAGAATACTAAACCCGACTGAAAAGCCAAGCTAAAATTATCTCGGGTAGAGGGAAGCAAAGCTCCAGACATCCCTGCAGTCACTTGCCTTGCACCAGCAGCTACACAGCCACAAAGAGCAGGACCCATCGCAAACCTGCCTGCGCAGGGAGCGGATGAGCATCATCGTCCTGCATCCTCGGTGACGGACCACCTGGCTCAGGACCTCTTATCCCAGAGACAGAGCAAACACACCCAGCAAACCCAGCTCCCGGGGACTTCTTCCCCGTGGACTAAGCTGTAGGCACAGCTCCACAGGTATAAACCGAAAATTTTATCTCCAGGGCAGCTAGAGCCTTGTTTGGGTGCAAATGACAAGCCGGTGTGGCACAGGCGGATGGGAACACAGCCATCGTAGCACTGGTCTGTGCCCTGGATCTCCTCCTACCAGCAGCCGATGGTGGTGATGACTGGTCTGAAGATGTACGAGCCAGGGAAGGATGCTGAAGGGAAACAGTCGCCAGAGCTGCTTCCCTCCTGCTACCCTATTGCTATTCACCGACGGATCGCACAGAGCGAGGTTTATTCTCCGCTTGATTGGCACGCACTTAATTAATGATAATGGAGCACTCGCATCACGATCAAGGAGAGACTCTGAACCCCAAAGTATACTAAATCTAAAGAATTACAGCAGAATTCACAGCCTAATTACAGTGTATTGTTGAAATACCACTTAAATATAGTGATTATTAAAAGCATATTATTGATTGAGGTTTAACTGCTATGTAAATAAATCTCGTCGAAGCAAACTGAGCTACAAATTCATTACCCAGCCGTAAATCCTCAATAAATATTTTTTCATGAATCAGCTGTTGTTTATTATACAATAAATGTCTTATTAGGTCAAAATTAATTGCATATTTGGGGAAAACTTCATCGAAGGCTCCCTCCCTCCTCCACCACACGGGCGCTTTGCCAGGCGTCCTTTTAATATTCCCCTTTCCCGGCTCTCCGTGTCCCCTGGGACCGGCGGGGACCAGGTGCCGCTTCTGCCTGGTGCCAAAGCAAACCCAACCCGGCACAGAGTCGGAAAACACCAAGCCCAGCTCCCTGCAAACCTCAGCAATTAGCAAAGCTCATCAGCTGCCTCCTTCTCCCCCAGCCCGAGCACCCCGGTTCCCACTGGGGATCCCCCTTTTCCGCGCGTTCCCTCCTACAACGCGCCAAGAGAACATCCGAAGCGACCAGCCGTGGCAAAGCAAAGCCCGAAGCAGTTTTGGGAGCCAGAAGACATCCCCCCAGCAGAGATGGTCAAATGAAGTAAACCCTTTAATCCAGAAAAAAGGAAATTCTAATGAATTTCCCATTTCTTCCACACATTTCAGGCTCCATAGCTGGGTGGTTTTCACAGGTCCCAGCAGCTAAGAAAGAAAGAATAGGAATTCCTCTTTGGGCATGAACTATCAGGATGAATAATAAATAAAATAAAAAGCAGCAATATTTTGCATCTACCAAGAGCTTTTTCATCTGTAGAGCTCAAAAGGACTGACAACAAAAAGTAAGTGTCAGAGGTGTTAGGAAAGCAGAATTTCCTTCCTCTGGGAAATCTCAGTAGTTCAACATTTGTTTTCATGTTGAGATAGGGCGAGAAGTTGAAAGGTTTTTTTCTGGAATCATCAGTTCCACAATGCTGAAATTCAGAAACGGGGAGTTTTTTCCTTTGTTTCATCAGACCCGTGCATTCTACCCAACGTTTTGATGTGCCAGTTTCAAACACCATGTCTTAGTTTGAACTTTCCCCAGGAAAGAAAAAAAAAAAGAAAAGTGGGGCACAATAGATACTTCTCTTCCCATTCCCGTCCTACCACCACAAACGTGAATCTCAGCAAAACCCAGATTGCTTTCAGAAAACACTTTTTCCAACACAGCTCCAGGATCCCCAAAGTCTGTTTTACAGCCAAGGAAACTGGAGGGTCGCAGAGGCAGGACCGAGCTCCCGTGGAGCAGGAGTACATCAAATACAATCGTTCCCATCCTCTTCTGGCCCGTCCATTGCGGAAGGCAGGAGGAGGAATTGCTGCTCGTGCTGTTCTGTCCTGAGCAACAACAGATGGAAAATCGAGTTTGGTTTATACACACCGATGCCAGGACAAGAAAGGCTGAATCCATCTACCGGAGAAAAACTAATGCTCTCATTAGAAAGCTTAATTATTAACATCAGCCTCCAGTTATTTTCCCCGACATCCATTTCATTTCTGACTTGGAGCCATCGCTCTTTGCAAACCGACGCCGTGCTGGGCGCACGCTCCCCATCCCTGCAGCCTCGGAGGTGACCGGCAGCCTCGCCAGCAACTGTTGCATGAATTTCCTTTTCACCGGTCCCCCTATCCCCAGGCAATCGATATCCTCTCATTCCTAACGCCTCGAACAAACACCGAGGTCCCGGCTCTGCCCCCTGGAGATGTTTGCCCGAGGGGGGTGCGGCGCAGAAGGGAAGGAGCCGGGGACAGAACAGGATCATATATATTTTTCTTGACGTACTATTTATCGGAAACACATCAGTAGCCTTTCCAGAGCTCCTGATGGAGAATTGATCGCTGGGTCATAAAACTAAATCGTGGTGCTCCTGAGAAGAGTAAACACGGGAGTCGGTGGAGGGAGACGGCTGCAGAAGCGGCTGAGCTCGACAGCTGCTTATGGTCTCCAGGGATTTGGGAGCCAACGGGATAAATTGGATCGATGCTGAGCTTCCCTAGAGCTCCCCTAAATCCCTAAACAACCATTTTCAACACCATGAAAATGGAAACGAGGAGGATGCCCACCAAAGGTGCCCACTGCACCAGGGCAGGAGGACTCCAGGCAGGTGCCCCCATCATCACCCTTCCGCAGCAGCGCCAACACATGGAGCTGAGAACTTAAAATCCCAAGAGAAAACCACCTTTTGCCTCCACTTTCCCCTCTGCCCGAGGGGTTGGGCATATTTTGCCCTATCCCCCGCCAGACGTGTGTCCCAATTACGCAGCGATCAATGGAGGGAGAGCTGAGGAGATAATGGAGTGATGAGAAACAGCCACTGCGGAGCTGTCAATAGCAAACCATGTCAGACCAACTTAATTTCCTTTTTTTTGACGCTGTAATTGGTCTCGTGGACCGAGGCGGAGGGAGCAGCAGATGCAATATACCCTCACTTCATTAAAGAGCCTGACACCGTCCCGCACGGCATCCTTAGGAGTGAAATTGGGGAAGAAAGCTTGGGCAGCGCCAGGGGTGGAAATGCCATCAGCTGAACCAACATTGGGAATAGCTGCTGAGCATTTCCTCATCACTGGGGAGGGCATTTCAAAGGGGTTCCCCCTGCCTGGCATGGGCCAGAGACTATTTGCTTTGTATTTCAGCAGCGATGGGGAGAATAGAGCAGAAAGCGCCTGAGATCTTGCAGAGAGGAGCCTGGATTGGGAGGAGCTGGGCGTGCTCCAGGAGCGAGGCTCAGAATTACAAATATTCGCAATAAATTAGACAAACAGCCAGAGGGGGGAAAAAAAAATCAGCAAGATGAAATTCAATGAAGACAACTGCGAAATAATACACTGAAGGTGAAGAACTCAAACTCTGGATAGCGGCGCAGGGCGTGCAGAGGGACAATCCATCACCAGGTAAATACCAGCCGAGCATCACAGGGCTGCAGGGGAGCCGGGGGGCAGGAGCAGCAGGGGGGGTCCATTTTGGGGTCCCAGTTCCCCAAGAAAACCACATCACTAGCAGGAATGAGTTTCCTTGCGAGAACGTGGATTATTCTCTCCTTGGAGGTTTTTAGAATAAATTAAAGATATTCTTGACCCTATATTAGCGAGATGGTGGCCGGTCTCTTGATCATCAGCAAAAACAAGAGGGATTCTCTCCGCTGCCTTACAGCAGGTCTGAAACCACGAAAAATCTGTGTTCTCCCCCTAACGAGGTCTCTATAAACCCGGTTAGGAAGCACCCGCATGTTTAAAAGCCGCTTTTATTGCTCAGTGCCACCAAAGCACTGCTACACGATAGCAACAGGTGGAGGCAGAACTAAGGGTTAGACAAAGTTTGGGCTGATATTTCCAAAGTCAGCTACGAGACAGATGTCCTGTTCTTATTAAAATTAATGGGAACTGAGCATCCCCGTCTCCCAGGTGACTTTGACAATCTCATCCTCGCTTCCCGTTCGCTGCCCAGCGCCTACACCACCTCCTCCCTCCTTCCACCCCAGGGCCGCTGAGAGGACCAGGGCTACAAAAACCAACATTTGCACCGGAATAAATTAATAACTTTATTAAAAAAACCCACACAAAACCTCACACACATCTCCCTCTGTAATTTACAGGCATATAACTAATTGCACATTAGGAAACACCAGAGGAGAGATGAGAGCTCAGATCTCGTGCCATGGGGAGGACACCCAGGCAGGATAGGGCACCCGTCCCAGGGGCAGCATCTCATGCCCTGCTAGCCCCCCCCATGCATGGCTACCAGCCATGGGACCAATGGCTCTGCTAAGGGCATCATCCCCTGCCTGCACAGCAAACCACACCTGCCAGCCCTGACAGCACCAGCCCTGGGGAACGGCATCGACTGCAAGCCCAGGAAATGCGCACGGATTACTGCAACGTTGTTCAAGAGCAAGTTAGACCCCCCATCAGTTAGACCCCACCATCCAGACCAGCTAATATACTCATGAAAAAAAATGTATTCGATGCACCCAGCAGGGCTGCAGACCTTTGCATCTGCTGCATCTGGAGCAGAAGAGGCAGGTGGCTTTGGGTCAGGGATCTGAAAGCACTGCCCTCCCCAAACCAACGGCATCAGGGCTCCTGGAGGATGCTGAGCCTTGCACGTCCTTCTTCTCCCCAGCCCTCCCCTTCACACGGTGCAATACACAGCTACCCAGAGACTGGCAAACCCACAGGTGATCTGCTCAAGTCCAGGCTCAGCAGAGAGGTGTGAAGCTCCCAGCAGAGCTGCGAGCAGGGGTAAACCTCTCCCATCCATTAATCCCAGCGATGCTGGGTGCTGGCTTGGTTTGGAAAGCAGCAGGTCCCATCTCCTAACACATCCCTTCCCACCCAGGGTCACCACATCCCCAGCCAACGCCAGCCTCAGGCCTCGAGGAAACAGAAAAGCTGCTGAAAGCCGATGATTTCCTCCCGTTCCCCTCCCAGCCGCCCCGAGATTGCAGCACGAGGGGAGGATGAATCGCGGCGCGGGGCCGGCAGCACCCAGGTACGGCGGGGGGAGGAGGTGGGGAGCCAGCCGGCGTGTCACCCGCAGAAGAAACATCCTCGTGGGACTAAATTGCATTCGATATAATAAACTATCATCTCGAAACGAGTGCTCCAATTGAGTTTTGATGTAAACACTAATATTTTCTCCCCTCCGCTATTCTCTTCCAGGGAGATCTCATGTATATTTCACGATGTGTCCTACCTACTATTGCTCTCATACATCAAAGGGTTCGAGGACAAGGAGCCTGATTTTGAAAACATTATTCTTTTAAAGATTTATTCGCTCCTCTTGACCACCTCCTCTGCTGAAAGGGAGAAGCTCTTCATAAATTATTCCAGCGCCCTATGTAAACCACGCACGTGCCTGCCATCCTCACTAAACTTTACAAGAACAGAGACCCTCCGGCCCTTCTCCCTCCTGGTTCACGCTCTTCCGAGACCCTTCCCTGCCCTTTCCATGCCGGATGACTCCAGCCACCATCCCAGCGCCATCCCATTGTGACCCTAAACAGTGAGAAGGACAGACAGGGGTATCCTAAGTGACCTGCCCAAGGCCATATGGGGAATGTGTGGGATCTCCAAGCACCTTGGTGTCCCCACCTTGTACCTCCACCCAGGTAGAAGCAGTCCTAAGGCTCAGCCTAATGCAGGCAGGGCTCAAACATCTCTAAACCCGGAGCTCTGTACAACATCGATGTGCACCAGAGCCCATACGCCCGCCCTAAAACCCATCATCTCTAACCAGTCCAGACAGACAGACGTCGGGAGGGATGAAGTATTCATCCCCTCGTTTTGTAGCCGCAGAGCCCGACTCGCACTGGGTCACAAAGGACGGCTGCAAGAAACATTAAAAACTTCCAGGAGGCCGAATAACACACGGCTCTTTAAGGAGCAGCACATGCAAAATTAACCGCGCGCTCCCTCTGCCCGCGTCCGCGGCAGATGCTGGGAGGCGCTCAAAGGAAGAGACGTTTATTTAAAATTAAATAAAAGCAGCTAATTTTGGCATGCAAGAGCTAATGCACCTGGGGGACCTCCTTGCTTCAGGGCACTGCCAACACAAGAGGAGTAACGAAGTTAGGAAAGCAATTAAGGAACTGCCGCGGAGTCGGTGGGAGTCTGGCTCTCATGCATGGTCACGAGAGATGTCACCCCTGCTCCTGCCACCCCATGAACGTGGGAAATGACTGTCCCCAAGCCCCCCCCAAGGCTTGCAGCACATAACCAGTCTTTGGGCTGGATGTGCCCTTCCAGCTTCAGCTTTTGACTTGAAAACAGGAGGAAACACCCTCTGCCTTGCCCACCCTGACCCCAAGGGCTTGGAGAGCAGCTGGTGACAGGAGCAGGATGTCCCCAGGGTCTCCAGACCCCACAGCTACAGTCTGAACATCCAACCGAGCAGCTCCTTCTCTTTCCTGCATCCCTGGGGTCCGAGCATCCCTGCCCAGGGCATAGGGTAGGCACTGGCAGCCTTTCCCTACGGATGGGATGGGGGAAACCACGCAGCACTACAGAGGGTGGTGGGGACAACTCGGACCTGTGGGAGCAAGCGATGATCCTGCAGCTTCTCCATCTGCCGTGGAGTTTTGTCAGCACCGTGTGGAAGAGCTGCAGCATTGCACACTGCTCCCAGCTCCTCACCACGCAGCCCAGCCACACATCCCCATGCTCCACGGCTCTGCCATCTCACTACGATACACTCCTTGGTCCCTGCTTAGTGCAAAGCCATGCCTGGCATCCCCACCACAAGCACGCCAGCATGCATGGTGCCAGGATGCACGAGGTATTGCACGAGGATGCAGATGGTGCAAAAGGATGCAAATGGTACACAAGGATGCACAAGGTGCATGAGGATGCAGATGATGCACAAGGATGCACAAGGCACACGAGGATGCAGACGGTGCACGAGGATACAGATGGTGCACAAGGATGCACAAGGTGCACGAGGATGCAGATGGTGCTCGAGGATGCACAAAGTGCACAAGGATTCACAAGGTGCACGAGGATGTAGAGCTGCCTGCAAGGTGCAGGCGTGAAGCTGGGGCATGTTAGAGGGGCTGCATGGGGACCACGCAACCAAATTAGGGGCTGGGAATAATGCACAGCTCTCCAAGCTACTCTTAAATTCCCCAGCACGGGCTGCACGCGGTGTTCTGGCTCTGCAACCCTTTGCTACTCAGTGACTCACTGATATCGGGAGGCTGGAAAGGATGATTCTGACTATTTTAGTATGGCCCTGGAAAAAATTGGAAAACATTGTCTCAGAGGTTAGCGGCGGGTTAGCGACCAAGGCAGGGAGAAGGAGTGGGGCCACAGAGCATCATCCCTTTCCAAATCTCTCCTTCTCTCCTCAGCCTGGCTGGTTTCTCGTAGCATAGAAGCCAGAATGCAAATGAAAGTAAAAAAAAAGTTCAGAGACTTCAAAAACCTCAGCGTTTGATTCGGGCAGGGCTGGAGGCACTGCTGTTTCTTACCTCCACCCACACGCTGCCTCGAGGTCTCGCCCCAGCACAGCCTCTCCGCTCCCTCGTGTTGTTTTAACGCGGGCGCACGCTCAACCCCAGACCCCAGCAAACCCAGGGATGAAAACGCATCGTCCACAAGCACTGCACAGCCTGCACAAGGCGTGTGCACAACGGCACCCTCCCCAAAAAATTGTCCCCAGAGCCACAAGTGGGGAGTATTCCCCCAAAAGCCACTTTTCAAGGCATTTGTCCATACTGAGGCAAAGGATTTGGAGAGCCGGGGGTATTCCCAGGCGTTGGAGCTGTCTGTTCTGCAGCAAGGTAAAAAGAAAAGGAAACCACAGCTCAGAGACAGCAGAAAGCCAGAACCAGCCAGATCCAAGCCCACACCAGGCTTAAACCCCCCCGATGTCACTGTGTCCCTCACCATCCCCTCTGTTCAGCGAGAGCAGGGCAATTCCCAGAAACAGCCCCGGCTCTGCTGGCAAGTTTTCCTGGGGAAAACTCTGAAAGCTATAGAGCCAGGAAGCCAAAAACCACAAAGATCTGAAATAATACTTTTTTTTTTCTTTTTTTTCAACATCAGCACGGCACAGGACATCTCCTTTCACCCTAAACACAGCGAGGGGGGCAGTTGTTTATCGCTGGGGATGGGTTTGCTTCTCATTCCCTGTCAGATGGCCTCAAAATCAGGATTTTCTGATTAAAAAAAAAAAAAAAAAACGCACTTACATTTACAAGACATGGGACAGTGAGTACCAGAAGGGTATTTCTGGCTCTGAAGCGGCCCAACAGTAGCGGAAACGTCAAGCGCAGCTGACTTGCATGATTTTCCATTGATTAAGATGACAAAGTTGGGCCAAAATCACACAGGGACAGATTACAGAGGGCTGATGCCATCTAATCTAAGCCTCAGTTCACTAGCTTTAGGCGTAAATCCTGGCTTAGGCTGGAAACGATCCGTGCTCCCTTGGTTATCTCCACCAACTCAGGGTATAAGCAGTCATGTAAAACCACATGCTAAGATGCTGAGGAAAGGAATTAATGAATAAAAAAACCCAACATACCATATGCTCACCCCACTTTGGAGCTGTTCCTTGGGAGGGGAAAAAAAAAAAAATTATGGAGGGGAGATGCTGGGTCCCGTGGATGATGCTGGGTGGAGGAGACCAAGCCCTAAACTCTTGGAAACTCAAGTCCCAAAACTCTCCTTTCTGAAAGCGGGGAAAAAAGCCGGAGCAGGGGAGGGATGGAGGGATGCCAAGTGTCCCAAGGCTCTATGAGCACCCAACCCAGGTAAAAGCGAGCCCCCAGCATGGCAGCGGTGCCCGAGGGAGCTGTTCAGCTGAGGGTCTCAGCCCTGTATCAACAATAACTACATCTGCAATAAATATGCAAAGTCGTCACGGGTTTGCATTGACATTTGGGCTGGGGGGGGTGAGCCAAGGGGAGGAAGAAATAAAGTCCATTATAGCGCAGAGTAATTTAGGATATTACCACCGGCATCTGAATTACAAATCTACCTCTCATTACTGGTGTGTTAACCGGGGAAGGCAGCTTCTCCACAACATGCAAGGCAGAGTTTATTAGCATGAATTTGCATAATAATTAGCTCTGCAGCACGCAAAGGCTGTTGTGCCTTTCAAAAAGCCAACTTTCAATGTCAATATCCAGCCCTCAATTTGGCTCCCACCCCAAGGCCCTCCAGCAGCGAATCCCCGCCCCGGGCGTTCAGCAACCTACTGCCAGCTCCTGGATGCTGTCACCTGTATCCAGGACTGCGGAGGTCCTGCCTCATCCCTCCAGCAAGTCTCAGGTGCTGGGAGGTATGGGAAAGCTCTTGGGAAGGGTCTTTGGGAAGTGAACTTCATCGTACGGAGAGTTTCTGCCATTGCACAGACTGTTTCTGCATTGCACAGACAGTTTATCCATTGCACAGACAGTTTCTGCCATTGCACGGACAGTTTATCCATTGCACGGACAGTTTCTGCATTGCACGGACAGTTTATCCATTGCACGGACAGTTTATCCATTGCACGGACAATTTTGGCCATTGCACAGACAGTTTCTGCCATTGCACGGACAGTTTCTGCCATTGCACGGACAGTTTCTGCATTGCATGGACAGTTTCTGCCACTACACAGAGAATTTCTTTCTCTCCCGCACCCCCACTGCCAGTTAAGCCCGTACCAATCGCTGCTCTCCAGCCTGGCATTTTCCAGGTAGTGTTGCGCCATTAGGAGAGTCTTTACCAGCCCGAATGGAAAATAAAAGCAAAAACATGAGGCTATTTTAGTCTTTTTGCTGAAACTGCAAGTTTCATCTTGTAGAGCTCTCTAGGTAAATATCTCTATATATTTGCAGCTGTATTTCAAATGCAAATCTCTCAATTTGAACACCACAAACAAAACACACTTGCTGCTTGGAAGGAGGCTCTATTTGGTTTCTCCAAATGTTTTCTTTCATATTTTTTTTCACAGCTTCTCAGCAAAAAAAGTCTTGGCTGGAAAAACCCACTGCCTCCAATCCCCTGTGCTGCTGGCCGCTTCCCTCACCTTGCACGCTCCAAATCTTCTGCTTCTTTTTTGGGGCACCCCAAACACACCCCTGAGTTAGAAGAGATGCTTAATAAGATTTCTGCCCAAGGAGGTCGTGCAGGGAGTCACACCTCTAGAGGAACCGGAGCCTCGTACAGTGTTCATTGCTACGCGTGGAGCTGTCCCAGCCCTCTGCTTCCCTGCACAGGAGGATGCACAAGGTGCACAAGGATGTACAGGGTGCACGAGGATGCACAGGAGGCTCCTGCCTAACTCCTTGCCAGGACAGGGATCCCAGAAATAGTACATGAGCTTTTTTTATCCTTTACAAAGGACACAGCTGTCATTACTTCTGGTTTGAATACAGTGTGCCTCAGTTTCCCCTAAGAGGATATTATTCCCAAGCAAGGACCGAGCTGATCGCTTTCAGACAGCAGCATCTCAACGTCGGCTTGAGCTCAGCAATTTCCAACACAGGAAAAACCTTCCACATCTCTAACAAGAAACGCATTACCCAGCTGAGTCTCAGCCCTGCCATCTCCAGGCCTTCAGCTGCAAGTTCTGCTCTTTCCAGCCTCTCCCCACCCTGACACATCCAAGTCCTGCCGCACACTGGCTTTTCCTTTCAGCATCTCACAGCACTGGAATTACTCCTCACAAAGAAGCTGACCAAAACAAGCTTCTCTGGAGCCTTCTGTCCCCAGTCCTGGTTTCACTGGAAGCCTTTCTAACCCCCATATATTATTTGCAGTTATTATTTCCAACAGGTATAAAATAGGATGGTATAAAATGAATCTGAGCAACAGCAAACAAACCTCAACACCTCTGCATGTCCTGAATCAGACACACTCCTAGCTCCCCAGGAAATAAGACACATTTTTGAACCCTTCAACTACATCTCAGTTAGAAGAAGGCTTCAGAGTTTTCTGCCCTTGAAAAATAGGGAGGAAAAAAGGAAGAAAGTGTGGTCCAGGTCCTGAGTGGGCAAAATAAGGCAGCTGGGAAGGGGCTGGTGTTAGGGACTGACTTTTCCCTGGGTTCCCCAGGAGATGGGAAGCACGCAGGTATCGGCTGTGCCAGCTTCAGACTGACACGAGATGGTGCTGCTTCCCCAGGCATGGGCAGAGATGCTGCCAGACAGGGATGCTGACGGGCTGGGATACAGGCAAGCAGGGATGCTGCTGGGCAGGGATGGAGGTGGGCAGGGATGCTCCAGGCAGGGACACTGCTGGGCAGGGATGCAGGTGGGCAGGGATGCAGGCAGGCAGGGATGCTCCAGGCAGTGATGCAGGTGGGCAGGGATGCAGGCAGGCAAGAATGCATTTGGGCAGGGATGCTCTAAGGCCACCCTCCTTGCTGTCCCCTCATACACTGCATAAAGCAAGGGGCAGATGCGGGAAATGCAGAGGGCTGGGAAGGGGTGGCACAGCCAAAGAGCTGGCAGGAGCCAGTACAAGTGCAGCTCCTGGTTTTCAGCTCATTTAAAGTCTGTTCAGAGAAACAGAGATGGGTAAGTAAGTCTATTCCAAAGTGCTCTCCACCTCAAGTAAGAGATTTGTAGTCAAAGAAGGAAATGCTTAGGAAAAAAAAAAGTCTGCTTAAAAGCTGAACAACCGAAAAGACACTGTAAACCAGCTAAACACCATTTTTTGTGCAAGTCAGACATTTGTTCCACATTTGCGCTTTTACAGAAAAGTTGGAAAAGCTTTTCCTAATTTTTTAAAATGAAATTCTGTTTTAAAATAAGGCATTTCCATGCACTTCCCGTGCATGCTTTTCCTTTTGGAAAAACACGGAGCTGAGGATCCTGCAGAGCTCGCCAGCAATCTGGCGCCTGTGTGTGCCACCCCACGATAACAAACCCAGGCAGGGACATGGGGGAGAAGGGGGGAAGAAGCCTTTGGAAGAAGATGATTCTGCAGCGAATTTAAAAGGAATTATCAGCTGCTGCTGGGTAAATCAGCTTGGCTAAGATAAGAACCAGAACAAATATTTATTCCAAATTTACACTGACCTAAACCTGAGCGCTTGAGGGTTGAATAATTTCAGTGAACTATATATTTTTGTCAAATCATTTCCTGGGCTTTTTGCATGGGTTGAAAGAGATTTAGCTGGGAAGGATAAATAGTGGTTGCTCATATACTGTTGTCAAAAGGACGGGATGGAAACCCAGATAGAAACACTGATAGACGGCAATAACAACGATCTTTATAGCGTTTCAGGCTGTGCTGTTTCATGCCGGCAAAACTAGACCAAGATTTCTCCAAGCGATTTCGAACACTGCCTTGTTCAAAGGGCTCATCCAGAAAAAAAAAAAAAGGATCCCAAATTTTCAGAAAGCTCGTCATGGCTGCTCATGTGGGTCCCCCCTCAGCCAAGCACCCCAAATCACCACCCTTTAGCCGAAGCCTCAGCTCAGTTCCTCAATATCAAGTCACCCAGGAANTTTCAGAAAGCTTGTCATGGCTGCTCATATGTGGGTCCCCCTTCAGCCAAGCACCCCAAAACACCACCCCTTAGCCGAAGCCTCAGCTCAGCTCCTCAATATCAAGTCACCCAGGAAATCTGGCTGAGGTTCGTACCACACAGACTCATTCTGAGATGCTTAAAGACACTCCTCAGACCTTTCCTCGCTTGCCTGCCCTGCCTAGAGCCATCCTCCATCCTCGCAGGAATACAGCCCGACAGGAACAGGCAGAAGCCAGGCTGACATAAACAGTGGAGAGCACAAGGTTATTTGTGCCCGAGGGCTGCTTTGGGATGGGACCACATCAAGACCAGGATCCTTGGGGAGCATCTTCCACTACCAGCTCCAACACCATCTCCTCTGAGTGACCTCGGGCAGGTCACATCTCTCCAGGTGGGTATACATGGGCTTGGGATGAGCATGGCAGGGAGAGAAAAAAATCACAGAAAAACTCCCAAAAAATTAACAAGAGGAGAAAGTGTTTTACTCAAACAAAGAAAGTCACTTTGCAGCCACCGATTTCTTTTCCCCCCTCCTCTCCTTTTTTAATGCGCAGCGGAGGTAAGCCGCAGAATGTCACCTACACCTGGGTAATTTTTAATTTTCTCTCTTTTTCCCTATACTGTTAAATTACCTCCAAGCTTATTTGTCTGGCTAGAGGTTAATGAAACACTAATGATGTTAATGAGCCTTTCATGCTGCAAGTTTTTTCAAGAAAAGAGATATAATAGCTGTTTTCCTTCCCTTTTAATCTTTTTTCACCATCCGGGAGTTGCAGGGCCAAAGCAATTAGCGACTCCGGCGGCTCTGTCTCCCCTCCCGGTCACAGCCCAGTGGGGCAAAGAGAAGAAACCCATTAAACCCCTTCACATGTCCACGGGCGAGGAGCTCAGCCCACGCTGCGTTAGCCAAAAGGCAAAACCGCTATTCAGGAGAAAACCGGGGAATTAACTATCCAGAGCTGTTGGGAATGGAGAAGGAAACAAGGCAGGTGAACTGTGGAAGGCTAGAGGAGGTTTGGGGAGGGCTCCAGCAGCCGAGGGGGTGCTGGACACCTTCTCCCAGGATCCAGCTCAGTGGAGGAGCCCATCCCATTGGGGTTTTCCTCCTGGTGAGCTCTGATTTTGGGTGTATGACATCCCTCCAGACCACAGTCAAAAACCATCCCACCCTTCCCAGCTCCTTTTGTTTAAATACAAAAAGAAATGGGGGGGAGAAGACACAGCAAGAGAAAAAGTAAAAAAAAAAAATCAGAGAAATGTCTGTTCGCAAAGCCGCTCTACACCCTGGTCACCTCCAATACCAGACAGGATTTCTTCATCATTCCCTAATCCCCTCAACACATGGTAAAATCCCCACCAGTCTCAGCCCATTTTACAGATCCTGCACCAAGCAAGGAGGATGTGGGTCCCCATGGCCATGGGCGAGCCCCCCGGAGCTCGGTGCGGAGCCGGGAGGTGATGCTGCTGCCTCGGCTCTCCTTGATGGATGCGTGGGTGCCAAAGGGCACACAACTAAATTACGAGCTGGCACTTACAAGGAGTGAGGGCTCTGCCTTGTGCTTCCATTAGAGGGTATCTATCTGCATTTAAAGCTGCGCCGCTCTGATAAGGAGAAGGGAGGAAGCTAGAGAGACCTCAAAAAATTGCCTGGACGAACTCCGAGATAAGACTTTTCAGACAGACAAAAAAGCCTGTCCTGATTTATAGAGCTTCGTCCGTCCTTGACAGTACCTCTGGAGCTCCTGATCTCGGCTGTAAAAAAAAGAAAGTTCCATCAGAAATGTATGTTCTGCCCCCAAACTATTTATCCAGACAACCTGTCAACCTACCACAGCCAGATCCTCTCTTGACACGGACAAGGCAGCAACACAATCGGCCGCCTTTTATTTTCACCCTCTCCTCTCCCCTGTTCTCACCAATCACCGATGCTTTGTCCGCTCAAGAATAAAGACCCCGGCTGCCTCAGTTTCCTTTTTTTTTTTTTTTATCGTGCCTTTCAGCCGGCATGTTTATTTATGACCGCTACAAAGCGCTTTCCCGGGAAGATGCCATTAGCTGGAATGACGCTCCCTTGACATTGAGATCAGAATCTGCACTGACACCGCGCAACAACTCATCTTTATGTTTGCCTACTTGCCTTAATTCCTTTTCTATTATTATTATTATTATTTATTATCATTATTCCCGTTGCAAGGGCTGCCAGGGAGGGACAGGCAGAGCGGCCCTTGCAGCACGAGGACAAGAAGCAGCTCCGAGGGAGGCCACCGATGGCACGGGCTGGCTTGGCTGATCCTAAACCGTTGGCACACCGGCTCTTTACAAGCCCCGATGGCCCCAACAAGTCCTTCTCCTCCCTGGAATCCCTTCACAGTCCTCATGGGACACGGCACAGCTCTCCAACAGCGTGCAAACACCGATGAGGTCTTCTCAACCTGCTTAGCATGGGGGGAAAAAATAAAACAAACCTTCCTGCATAGGAGCCAGCTGGCCCCTTCCCTCCCCAGCCCTCATCCACGCTGGAAAATGGGAACTGGGACATGTCCCCTTCCAGCGCCGTCCCCCGAATTACGGCGTGCCCTGCCCGCCACGCTCAGGCGAGCTGCTGGGGCAGACAAAGGGAGGTTTCTGTATGATCTGGCATCTCTTTCAGCCGTTAGCCAAGGCGCGTCCTTCCCGGGCATCGGCTCTCTAATTAGTTCTATTGGTTTCAACAGTTCGGCGGGCGCGGCGAATGTAATATTTAACACCCTAGAGGGAAGCCTTTCACGCCGATGCCTCTTTCATCATCTCTGCCCATCTGGTGCTCACTTGAAGCTCGCAGAGCACCACCTGCTTGGAAAACAATGAACTCGTGTGGTCCCCCGGCTCCTCCGGACCAGGCGGACCCTCCGGGAAAGGCGCGAGGGAGCAAACCTCCCCACGGCAGCAAGCCTGGATGCCCATCGTGTGCATCATCCCTTCGTTCAAAAAGCAATTATTATTGTGTGTTCATACCACTGCCCATCAAGGATGCCAATGCAGAGGGAGAAATGCAATTTTTCCCTTAAGAAAAAGGAAGATGCTCCTGTGCTCCCCCCTTTCTCAACTGCTACAGCCTCCCATCACCATCTCTCTCGGATTAATCAAGGATGAAGGATGGATAACTGGGGAAGGGCAGTAAGCAAGGCGTGAAAGGACCGCTGGTGCGGCACCGCAACAGCAAGAGATGCCCAGGACCCCCGCCGCGGTGGGTGATGCGATGTCGCCACGGACATCTGCACCGTTACAGCCTCTCTGTCAGGTCTGAGCAGAAATGGGAATCGAGCCCGTGAAAACCATTTGCTTTCTGCAGCCACAGCCCCATGGCTGATGTTCGGAGACGTCGCTGCGGCTCAGAATGATTAGATTCCTTCCAGTGACTGACACCTGCTAATAACCTGGAAGATGGGTAGAGGATACTCACATTGTCATCTCCAGCTATCTACAACTTCATTTTCCATCATCTTTGACGCCCAAGGACAGCAGCAAAGGATATTATTGCCACTGGTATTGTTATTGTTATTATTTAAGCCATGCAGCCACAAATCTGCAGGTAGCTGGGCTGGGTTGGGCGGATGCATGACACCGGTAGATTCTCCTTCAGATCGGAGGGAAATTTATTGCAAGCATTATGTATAATGTATTTTTCTATTAAATTAAAACAAGCTTCCCTTTACGAAGTTCAGCGCGTTAACAGGCAGCTGGAAGAACGGCGGGTTTAACCTCACGCCTAGCCACAGAGCCAGCCGCCAGGGAAGATGGATGGATGGATGCTCACTCCTGGGGAAATACAATAATCGCCTGTTTGCAATGCTGAGCGGTATTTCTGAGCCTCCTGCCCCCCTATTAGCCACTCATCAGTGCTAAAAAAATAAAATAAAATAAATAAACATGCCAGGGCACAACAGTGCCAAGGGCAGGGAAGTTAAAGGACATTAGAACTCTTTAATTACATCAGTCTTGGAAAGAAAAGAGCTGTCATTCCCTCCTTCTTCCCTCCAGGGAACACTTGGTATCTACCTTGGCCAGAACCCCCTTAGGAAAGTTGTCGCAACATATGTTTTCCCTGTGATTCCTGCCAGGGATGGGTTTAGTCCTGTATTAATATTCCCCACCCACTATTTACCGTGCTTGCACACACACAGATACACACAAACGTGCCTTTCATCTCCTGCCTCCAAAGGAGGAGGGGGGAAAAAACCTGAGTTAAGCTTCCAAGATAAGAGAGCCATGCGCAAGTCCCTGGGTTTAGCCTGCAGGGAGGATTTTCTTCTGGGAATGCCTCAAGGAGGGTTGCAAGAAACTGCCAAGAAACAAGCCCTCGAGGGGCTGAGGACCCTACCCTGGGCACAGCCACTGGGATCACACCAGTCATCCCACCCCACACAGCCCACCGCGCCCCGCCCTGAGATGCCGAGGATGCAGAGAGCCATCAAAGAGCATCCCAAGGGCTTGGAGCAGTTTTTTTTCCAAATAAACATGTTTTTAAATATATTTCTCCCTGAACGTCCTTTGTGGAAATGGAAACGGTTGTCAGAAACCCATCGCACACAACCTAAAAGATCCCATTACATTTCTGTATCGAACTTCTTTTTCATCAAGAAACTTATTGAAATAGTGATGGAAACAGCCAATAGCACTTTCGATTAAAAATGTATCACAGCGTTCTGCGATTTAAAAGCAAACAAACAAGAAAGACAACATGAAATGTTAATGAGCACGTGAGCGGGTTTGATTTCTCTTTGCTCTTTGTTTGTCAAACATTTTCAACTATCAATTAATTATCAAAACCGGGCCAGAAAACTGCAGCCTGATCCGCACACCCCACGGCGCCGATCGGGGAGGCTCGAGCGAGCATCTCCCTTCCAAGGAGAAGGATGCACGAGGCAGATTGCAGAGCCTGGCAATTAAACCGCCGGCAATTAAAACTTCCCTACTGAGCACCGGGCTACAGGATGGTTTTTGCAAAGTCTGATTTGGCTGCGTGGAAGAGCAGTGAGTGATCATCCCATCGCTCCTTTCAACCAACGCCACAGACCGATGGGGCTCATCACCAGCTCTCTGGTCACCTTGGAGGCCAGGCCATCGCTCTGCGCTGTCAGAGCCACATCGCAAAGGCTGAGATATCTTTTGCAGCCGTGTCTGACACCGAAGGACACACCACTAGAGACAGGGCAGCTCCCAGAAGGGTTCTGCAAAGGGAAAAGGTTGGGAAGTGCCTGGCTCAGCCCCACATCCTCCCCTTCTGCTGCATTTTCAAAAGCATTTGCAACACCAAAAAAAAAAACAAACCCCCAAAAAACCCCAAAACCAGCCAGAGGAGCTGAGACAGGTGAATAAGGAGATATGGCAGAGTCAGGAGGCAACGGCCCAAGGGACCCATTAACAAGATTCCTCCCACACAACCTCCAGGAGCCCAGCCCATCAATAAAACCTGCTCTCCTCCCCAGCCAGCCTTGCGTGGCTCTGAACTTTCCGGCTACAGGCTGCAGATTGGATTCTTCCGTCATCACCATAAAAGCAGATGAATTGTCCACGGCTGAGGGACCTGTGATAAGACAGGACCCTTTAGGCAAGACGGCACACTTCATAAAACTGCCGCTGCCTTTCACCAAGGGCCAGCCCCGCACGCTGCAGCAAACCCCCCCACTGAAAAAAAGAGGGGCTGGAGATCCCCTGCCCTCCTGCAGCTCAACGTGGCTAGTCCTGCATGGGATAGGAAGGGTGCACCACCCACCCCGGTCCAGGAGATGCTCTGAAGCATCTCCCTGCTCGCAGCCATGCTGTGACGGTGGGGCATCCCTGCCAAACTGGGCTTGGGATCTTTCTCTCTCCCCCCAACTCTGGGGGCAAAGAGGCAACCTCAGCAGCATCTCTGGAAAGCTCAATCCCAGCCATGAAGAAAGTCTTTGAAAACCAAGAAGAAGCCAGAGCAGATCGAGCCCGAGCTCTGCAACAAAAGCGTTTCTCACTGTTTTGTTTTGCTTTGCATCCTCATTGCCAGGTTCATTATCAGGGCCCTTATTCCCGCACATGCTTCCCATTTTTCTCCCTCCTATCTCTCGGCGTCCAACGCAGCCGCCTGTATTAGTCCATGTTAACAAGCTGTGGCAGCAGTAATCCCGGCCCCTCCGGCTCTGTTCTGCTGACCGGGCACATTGTTCATCTCTGTTCCCCAAGAGCTCCCACCTCGGGGTGGTCCCTGCTCCCCTGAGCCTTCCTCCACCTCCAACCCCGCATCCCTGCAGGCACGACACTGGGATATATCCTGTGGCTGGTCAGTGATGGAGCACAAGTTGCAAAAACCTCTGCAGAGCACCAAACGAATGGCAAAGCTTGTTTTCTCCCTGAAACAGAGATTTTTTTTTTTCTCTTCTCTGCTGCTGCGCTGCAGAAACAAGCATCACCCCTGTGGCCCCAGCGTGACGGGGGCTGCCTGTGCCACGCAGCACCTCCGCGCTGCCGGGGGGCCAGGAGCACCGCCTGCCCTCTCCTTCCCACCCCATCCCTGCAATCTGACAGCCAGCATTTGTCTTTGCAGCTTTGACATCCTCCCCAGCCCAGGTTGACAGCAAACAACGCTTGGAAAAAGAAGAAGAGGAGGGGGAAAAAAAAAAATAAAATAAAAGGCAGGCACGAGGCAGCAGCTGTGGCAGAGGGGGCGAGGAACAAAGGGAGATTTCAATCAATGCTCTGCTCCAAGCTGCCCGACGCGTCCGGGAGGCAAAGGGAGGGGAGCTTGGCCACTGCCCCCCAAAGAAAACGAACCTGCGGGTACCGCTGCAGCCCAGCAGGCACCAAACCTGGGGCCAGCACCCCGGGATGCCGCAAGGAGCCCTGCCATGGAGCCCCGCCGTGCTGACAGCGTGGGGCAAGCGCTTAACGAGCCGCACACGTGCCGCTGATTAACGGTGTGGCTCTCCGAGGCCAAAGAAGAAAAGGAAGTCAGTGTAAGATTGCGAACAATTACTCCTTTTGAGATAATCACTGTTTTACAGTCCAGACGCGTGCATAAATATTGCATAATGCCGGGGCTCAGCACGTAATTGTCAGATATTATTCAAACCCGAGTCACCGCTTTATTGGCGAGAGCTGGGAGCTTGTCACATCTCAGGGTCAGCCGCTGGATGGCTGAAGGATTTTCAAGGAAAGCTCAGGTAATGCGAGCAGTTCCCTGAACTGCTCAACACCAACCTTTGCAGGAGCCCACGCAAAGCAGCGCGTCTCCAGGACAATATTTGTGACCGAAGCGCTCGCAGCGCAGTCACGAGATGGTTTGCAGGGGCACAAGCACATGCAAGAGCCGCAGAGCCTGCAGATGGACGCCGGCACACCAGGGGAAGATGCTCCTGCAAAAGCTCTGTGCCGGTGGTGCAGGGGCTGAGCTCCAGCCACATGCCACTTTGGACAGGTCTCCTTCCCTTTTCTCAGCCCAAGCTGTTTTGTTTGCAAACCATCTGCTAGGCACCCCGCCGCGCCGGCAGCGGTGAGGGGGCCCAGATGGACAGGTTCTTTGATAATTCTTTAAAACGAAGCACCCAAGCACAACAGCACCATATGCCAAAGGGCCGGCCAGCTCCGAGAGCTGTCGCATTGACCCTCCCTCCTTGGCTCGGCCGTGCAGGCAGCATCCTGCCCGGACCCCGGCGAGCTCCCTCACCTGCCGAGAGCTTGTAAGCATTTCCAGGGGCTGGTTTTTCTCTGCTGAAGGCCAGAGTGGACAGAAGGAGATTCAAGCTCCTGGGCAGTCGGCACACCCTGCACATAGGGTCCTGATCCCCCACAGTGACAGAATACAGGGTAGGAAGAGGAGGGTGGAGAGGATGAGGTTGTTTCTTTTGCAGAGTTAATTTTTGGCCCCGGTTCCCACCCGGTTTAAAAGCAGACACCTATACAATTACTTTGCACAACAACCAGGGCTGGACTTGGCTCAGAGCATCTCATGGATGAGCTTGGTGGCACAGGAGAAAGCCAGCTGCTCACGGGAAATAAACCCCAGCCTCAAACTGCAGCTTCCTCCCACTATGAAATCTTGGCTTCACCTCCAAAGACTCACATCTCCCTGTTCTGGAAGGCAAAGGCAGCCTGAGATTCCTCTGCCATGGCAGGAACTGGGGCTTTAAGGCAATAAAACACCTTGCAAAGCCCACGCCGCGATCAGATGAATTTTGATACAAGCTGCAGTGAAGGATGGCTCTATGGGATTTCAGATAAATAAAGGCACAAAGGCCGGCGAGATGGGACTGACACCTTTCAGGCTATGCTCTCCTGCCCCTGCGCCTTGAATATAAAATAATCACTGCCACCAGCAGCCCTGAACCCCAAGCTCTGCTGAGCTGGGTGGAAAGGGCTGATTCCCAGGGGGGAGATAACAGGAGCTCCCCAAAGCCTCTGCTGTTCACAGAGTGGGGATGCCAGAGCAAGAGAAACCCCTTCCCCAGCAATTTGCGTTACCAAGGATCCCTGCTGCGGTCCTAGCACAGGACACAGCTCTCACCCAGCCCACGAGCAGGAAGGAATTGCAATAAAAAATAACGGGGCTTCAGCAACCTGATGGCCCAGCTCCTGAGCTGCCAGCATCACCCCCAGACACTATTCTCACTAAAGATCTGCCGTGAGCATCAATAAGGAAAGAGATTACATCGGCTTCTAGAGAGAGAGTGTGAAAAAAGTGAGTCAGAGCAAAGAAAAGCCGCTTTAGAGCCCGAGCGACTGCCAGGCACCTGCGTGCAGCTGAGCAGGGGCTGCAGGAGGACATCACATCATCCACAGCTGTAAGGAGAACCTGACGTTCCAGATGTGATGCTGTTTATAGGGTAGAAAGGGGGTTCGGGGCATCCCTCCTCTGCCTGGCCTGAGAGGGACCAGAGTGCACAAAACCAGCCCCGAGTTCCTTTCAGCAGCCCTTGATCAAGCAGCACCCCAGCAAATAATGAAAATCTTGCTCTATTGTATCCATGCAAATCGCACGCGCCGCTTCAAAGCGCGTGCATTAATAACTTATCTGTTGGGCCAACAAGGAAAAAAAGTATCGCGTTATCTCGTCCACTTAATCATTAGAGCCGCTCTGAAGTGTGTTCATTCACCTCCTGCAATGCTCGGGGCTTCTAGCTCTGCTCCCCAGTATCGCGCTTCCCACCAGCCCTGATGGATGCTCGCCCCAACAGGTGGATGCCGGACCCACCCCAGAGCATGGGACCTGCCCTGCTGCTGCCTTAGGGGAGCTCCGAGCATCATGAAACCCACCTTTACCCCCTGAGGGCAGAGGGGTCCAGCAGCCCCCTTGTGTTTCTTTAAGGCCATCCAGCGCAGGATGCCGTTATCCAGCCGGAACGGCACGGGGGAAGGCAGGTAAGCAGACTGTAATTAACAGAGCTGGCACCTCGCCACGTCCGACAGATGTAGAAATGCACCTTGGGAGAGGAGAAGGAGGAGGGAGAGAAGAGCAGGAGAGGAGCGATGGCTGCCCAGGGCGCTGCGCTGCTCCTGCCCACGCACCCGGGGGGATGCGGGAGATGCAGCGGGTGCAAGGAGCATCCCAGTGTGCAGCATCCCTCCTCCCAGCTGGTGGGCAGGAGCAAAACCCCCTCGGAAATGCAGGCAGAGAGTTCCCAAAGCACTGATAGTGGGTAGCAGCTGGAGCCTCGTTGCCCAGCATCCTTGGGAAGAGATGGCTAACAGCTCAGGCACTCGGAGGAGGAAGCAGGGAAATGTGTTCTCCTTAGCTCAGGAGACTCAAGCCACAGCTTTGCTGCCAGAAGCATCGTGCCCGGCTTTCGGTAAGCAACCAGAAAGCAGGATTTGCACGACTGACCCACAGCCAAGCTGCGGTAATCTCCATCCAGCCCAACTAACTCCCATGTCAGCCCCGCTTCTCCAGAAACAGCTTACAAGAAATCCACCCAGGCAAATGCCCACAAGCACATATCCTTGATCTGTTCTGCTTTGGCCCTTCGTACGCCAGCACCCACACCTCCAAACCCCGCCGAGATGAACCTCTCCATCCCACCAAGCCCAAGGTGACAGATTTTCCAACCTGAGCCCAGACAACATCACTTGAGCGCAGCAAGGGCGTAGGAGCATCGCTGCCTCCATCCCATCCCACCCCGGCAGGAACCCGACCTCCGACAGCACGGCACGGCTTTTTCCCTTTCTCTATTCGCTTTGTTTGACAATTTGACTTTTCCCTGCTCCCGCTTTGTAATCAGATTGGCAATGAATTACAGCAAGGGTGGCTCCGCTCGTTTCAGATGTCAGAGCCAGCGGTAATTGCGGCACCCACTTAAATTTATGTCAACGGGAGGAAGCCTTTGCAGGGAAGGGAGCTCACCCTGCCAGCGCTGAGCCCGGGAGACCCTTCGCTCATCATCTCGGGGGGCTCGCTCCTGCCTTCCCACCCGGGAAGCAAAACTCTCCTTCGAAGGGGAGCACGTTCCCCAGCTCGGTCCCCATCCGAAAGGCACAGCAGCCCTGGCCACCCTGTCCTGCCACCTGCAGAGCCCCTCCAGACCCCGCATGCCTCAAACTGACACAGCACATGCTTGCTCTGCACACAGACTCCTGAAATATTCCCAGATAACTCCAGCACACACCTCCCCTGCCCTCTCCTCCCGCAGAGAGCCTCAGCTCAGCACTTCAAGACACGTGAACGTTTGCCTCTGTGGGGATGTGCCAGGAGAGGGAAGGAAGCCGGCGGGGGAGCAGAAGTCATCCCGAAATTTTGCTCTCCAGGCGGGAGCTATGCCCATCTGCAGCAGCACCGGGTGCAGGAGCACAGCATCCCGCAGGTGGAATTTCTGTGCCAGCACTGTGCCACAGCTGCCGTGCTGAGCCCAAGGACACCCAGCTGCTACAAATGCTCTGACAGAGCTGCCGGGAGCTCAATATCCTGCAGGAGCAGGAGCTGGGCTGGGGAAATGGGTCTGCAGCAAGATGGTGCAAGAATTCCCCAGGATGTCCCTCCTGCCATCCCCCCTACTTCAAGCAGAGGGACACGGGAGGGAACCAGGTGCAGGAGGAGGATAAAAAGCCATATTAGCATCCCAGCCATGCAAGAGGTTTTGCAAGTGCCAGTCTCTGAGTGGCAACATCCCTGATGCCAGCTCTGCCCTGGAGCCACACACGGGTGGGAGACCCCTGGGGACAGGCAGGACAGGGCTCACCTGCACCCTGGCACCGTGGCACCTGGGCAGGGATGGTCCCTTGCAGGTCCCTTGCACATGGGAAGGATGCAAGCACCTAACTCCAGCTGGAAGGGTGGATGGAGGAGGATGGAGAGAAGCAGCAGAAACCCGCGTGTCACGTTTGCTGTCACACTGCCTGCCCTTCCCGGAGAGCTCCCAGCCACATGGAAAGCTGAGCAGCAGCGTAGGTTAAAAAGAAAAAGGGAAGAAAAAAAATAATAAAGCCAAAACCCACAACGCCAAAAACAAACATTGCAAAAGACAGAACCCATCAAATATTAAAGGAATCAAACTCCTCCTGTCAGCGAGGAGGACACAGAAACTGCTCCCAGATGTGGCAGGGCTGTCACCTCCTCTGATCAACTCGGCTTCAAACAGGTTGTCAGAGGGATGTTTGCGCTTTCGGGGTCCCTAACCCCAGTGTCTCTCCCACCCTCAGCTCCCTTGGAGGGGCCAGATCCTTCAGTGGTGTAAACCAGGCTGGAGCTGCTGCAGGGAGAGCTCTCCTGATGGCTCACGCAGGCTCTCAGCAGCTTCCACCAGCGGTGCTGGTGGCTAAATGGGAATGCATCCATCCCAGGCAGCTCATCTTTGCTTGCCAGGAATATTAAAAAACACAAAAACAAAAACAAACAAACAAAAAACCCCCACAACAGGCTTTGCAAGGTGGCCAGGTGCCAGCTTCATCTGTTCCCAAACTTACCCAAAGTTTTGCAAAACCCCTCTCTCCCTCGTCCTGCAGCACACAAGCTGCCTCCCCTCCCTCCCAGACCCCACCAGTGACCTCTGGGACCTTCCCCCTCCGCGGCCATTGCCTCCATGCCCCAGGGTGCAAAATGAAGCCAAACTGGATGGAAGCACTGTCAGCAGGGCACCGGCTGTGCCTCCCCTCGCCCCTTGCCCTCTGCCCATGCCCCAGCCTTTCACTGCAGCAGCAAATTGCTAATGGCCCAGCGATAATATTGGCTTTCCCAGCTCTGCAGCCATTCCCCAGGTCTCTGCCGAGCAGCGGAGGGTCCCATTTAGCAGCCACATGAGCAGATATCAGGGGAACCGCAGCTCAGGAGCTTCTTCCAGCGCTCATTTAGGCACATTAAATATTCAAGAACCCTCAGAATAAATAGACACAAGATCTCATGTTCCTCTGGGACTCCCTGGCAACATGGGTCCAAGTAGGGACCTCATCAGCCCAGGGATGCAGGGACCTCATCAGCCCAGGGATGCAGGGACCTCATCAGCCCAGGGATGCAGGGACCTCATCAGCCCAGGGATGCAGGGACCTCATCAGCCCAGGGATGCAGGGACCACATCAGCCCAGGGATGCAGGGACCTCATCAGCCCAGGGATGCAGGGACCTCATCAGCCCAGGGATGCAGGGACCACATCAGCCCAGGGATGCAGGGACCTCATCAGCCCAGGGATGCAGGGACCACATCAGCCCAGGGATGCAGGGACCACATCAGCCCAGTGATGCAGGGACCTCATCAGCCCAGGGATACAGGGACCTCATCAGCCCAGGGATGCTGCATCAGGATGGGATGCGAGATGCCAACAAGGAGAACCAGCTTTTCCCTGCCCCAAGGCTAGCAAAACCCAAACCCATGGGCTCTGCCAAGGTCTAAAGAGCAATTTGCAGCGTGGCCAATGCCCTCGTACCCCAAAAGAGCTCTTCTAGGGGAACACCAGCTGCTCTCGAGGGGTGTCTGCCACCCTGGGATCCCCCTCCCTCCCTCTGCACCCCCTGTTTTAACTTTTTCCGCAGCACGGAGCGATCTGCTCGCTAATCAAGGGAGTGCTAATGTGGTAAAGCTGGTAAATTGTAATTAATTTTCCCCCTAATTGATGCGTGGGAATATCTGGGACCCTCATTCTCCTGCCTTCAATTCCTTTATAAATATATGACTTGACAGGTTAATTTGAAAGTAAAAGTTCGGTTCTTCACAGCAATCCAAGCAGAAGCCCCAGAACACAGCCTGCTGTCTCGCTACGTGAGGCGGAATGAAAAGGGCTGAAGTTAGGTTACAGTCGTCACCATCATCATCTTTTTAATTTCACTAATTTAATTTCTGTCCCCAACTCCCCCCCCCTTTCTCGGAAGATAATAAAAGCTTCATTTCACAGTCCAGGAAATTTGGCAGCAAAAGGTGATAGACAGCCAAGGAAAGATGGGAAAGACGTTTAAGAAGGGTGAGCTTCCTTCAAAGTCAAACCATGGTGCTCAGCAGCCCGGGGAAGGGCAGGGGAGGGCATGCAGGACACGGTGGCATTCAGAAACATCTTTCCCAAGGTGGCAAAGTGAAATCAGGCAACACTAACGATGCTGCTCAGTGGAGGAGCGTGCAAAAGCACCGGGAAATGCACCCACACCTCTCTTTGTTGCTAGCCCAGTCATCTTCCAGGAGCTTTAATGAGTTTGTGGGTGTTATCTTGGGGACATGAGGCTTTTTAGGGGTTGAAACCCATCGAGTCAGTCTGGAAATGCCATCCCCTGCATCCCTCAGCATCAGAGGACACGGGCTCCTCGCCTCGCCGTTCCCATGAGGGTTATGAGAAAAGCTCAAAGAGTTGGAGGAAAAAAAAGAATAAAGTCTCCCAGGACATTCACCAGGGGAATTGCAAAGGATAAATAAATGCGAGCCTTAGATGAGGATGACTGGCAGAGAGTCGAACTTCAATCCCGGCTGCCGAGGACGTTTACTGGAAGGAGATCTGGACTAAGCAAAGCATACGGGAATACTGCTCCTCCAGAATCCACACCAGCCCTGGCTCTCGCCAAGCTGTGTTTTGGGGCTTAGGGGACTTTTTTTTGGTAGAAAACTGCCGGAAAAAATGTGATGGGGAATGTAAAAAAAAAAAAAAGCCCAGATTTATGTCCCTATCCTGCCAAAACCATGCTGAAGCAGAACACGTTGCAAAATCCCTGCTCCCCTTTGCTGTTTTCTCTCCCTCCTGGTCACAAACTGTCCCTGTCACCCACGTAGCCAACTGCAGCGGCAAAACACCAACAAAACCAAGTGACAACAAAGGCGGGCAGAGAGAAAGAGAGCCCTTTGTTGTCCTTTTTGGAATAATTCAGAGATTTGGTGGAGTTCCAGGAAACGAGACAAAACTGTCGATTTTCAGTTCCAAGGGCAGCTTCATCTGATCCCTGCCTGTGCCCACCCTCAAAAAAAATACTCATGCAAATTGGTGCCGATCGCTTAAATTCAGGGTGGAGGAGCTGCTCAGCCCCATTGCATCAGTGGGAAGTTTTCCGAGCCCCGGTGAGGTGCAGCAGGGATCTGGTTTTCCTCTCGCATGCATCTCCCTCTCCCTCCTGCCATCTCTCATAAAGGTGAGAGATGTCAACTGCCAATTTCTCAGCGAGAAAAAAAGAAAAAGAGAAGAAAAAGAAGGTTTGTATCTACTTTAGGTTATATTTTTATTGCCAGCCGTTACTGTAACATTTGCTCTGATTACCAGATTAATCACCAGATTGCAAAGCCCATTAAATGAAATCAAGTCGGACAGTCGAGGTGTTCCAAGAGCAATGCCTCTCGATGCGGTTCCCAGCCTGCTTCTCCCCCATCCTTTCTCTCCCTGGTGCTCAGATTGAGAGACAGCCCTTTCCCCAACCAGGACAGAAGGGGAAACACAACATTTCCCTCTCTGGGGACCTGAACCATTGGGCAACACCAGCACAGCTGTACCCCAACCCCCCTGGCATCATCCCGCTCCTGCCCAAGCTCTATTCCCAACTCCACACATCATCAATTAGGGTGATGGACAGCACAAACAGATGAAGATATGTTTCACAACCCCTTGGCTCAGGTCTCTGCAAATGAACGCTGTACATCTCCCCTTCTCCTAATGTCACGTGTCAAAGCCTCCACTCTTCCCCGGACCAGGATCCCACATCAAAGCACAGTTAAATGGGGTGTAAATGCCTCTTTCATGCACAGAAAATGGGCTGCTTGGCAGTAATAGGGGGAACCGTAAATGCTGTCAGCGGCTACATTTTGTTTATTGATTTACGCCGTGTAATGGGATGACTCGATTTGAATCATAGAAGCAGGTGTCACGTCCCATTCATCCCCATCGGATTTCATAAGAGGAACATCGCACCGCTAAGCTCAGCACGGAAACTCCCGAGGG